>MU223453.1:2364436-2377366 GCA_018584345.1 Thuja plicata | reverse complement strand
TTTGAGGTGCTCTCTCTCTCTCTCTCTCTCTCTCTCTCTCTCTCTCTCTCATCCCAATTCCTTTAGCTTCCTCCCCTTTCCCCCATCTTTTCCTGTTGGAGTTACCTTACCTTTTCTCTCTTGTTTTTTCCTGTTGGAGTTATCTTACCTTTTCTCTCTTGTTTTTTCCTTTGGTCTTTTTTTTTGGTCAGTAAATATTTAATATTGTATTAGGTGAAATAGATATTTACAATAGTATCGAACTTCATAGAAACTGTCTACATCAAAAATTTAAAAAACCTACGCCCCAAAACCAGATTGCATGCTTTTGACATGTACAATTTTGATCAACATGGGATATACCATTTGCTCTATACATTCTTCCATCCCCATCCCGACTACAAAAAGACCAGCTACAAAATTGTATAGGGCCTATTAACAAAGCTAGTAACCATTTCAAGGGAAAACACAAACATATGATAGTAGAACCAGGTGCCGAGTGCTAGCGAAGGGTTTCCCTGGTGGACGCCACATCCATGTCACCACCAGTCGTGACAACCTGCAGAGGTTCACACATTGTATGTTCCTTCTGTCGCTGATTGCATCTTGCTCGTATTCCATGCCCACGAACTGTGCCAGGTTCATCTTTTCGGCAACTTCCTTGTCGGCCTTGTTGGCGTGCACCTCCATCTCGACCCCTTGTCCATGATTGCGGCTTATACCATTCATTCTCCCCTTCCTCCTCTGAATGTCCATTTCCCACCAAACATCCACCATTTTGAGCTGAAACAACTCAGGGTTAATCTGGCTCCTGGGTAAACCAACAACAAGCTTCAAGTCCCAGTCGTGTACATAATCAACAACTAGCAGCCATGCCCTTCGAGAATCCATTTTATGTTTTATGCAATCCCCAACCCTCTGTGTAGCAGAAACGGGTACAAATGCTATGGGATTCTTGGGTATCCCAACCAATCTCCACGAGAAGCCACAAAACTAGGGCCCAAGATGACCCAATGCAGGATTGTGTCGAAGCCAACCCTCCATTTAGGGTAGACACATCTCAGCACGACGTGCTCCACCTCCACCTTGGGAGAGAAATGAGGCCCAATGTGCAAAAAAGGGCAGCGATATCAACATTGGTGCGCCACCAAAAATCCGAAGTCACATACTCCACACCCAAAAGTGCATGAACGACCTCCACAAAGAATGGTTGAGTGGGAATGAAGACATGGCTCAACGACTCCATTGAAATCGGTGTCTTGAAAGCCATTTGTTGCTTTGTGGTGCCAAAAGAGAAATTGGCTTCTATGACACTTCACTGCACAACCCACCTCACAGACCTCGGAAAAAATGTGCCGTTGGATTTGCGGATCGAGGAATGTATAGCTCCAACATTCCTCCGTATTGAATGCGAAGTAAAAATGACATGTGCGGAGCCAGTCTCAACGATCGCCAAAATCCACCACCTTGTCAACAATAAATGCATCGCTGTTAACCCCAATCCAAAAAAAACATTTCATTATCCCAACCATCCCATCGACGTCCTCGATTTGGCAAGATGACATCATCTCCACGCTTGAACGTCTGCCGTCCATTCAGTATGCCGCCTCAACTGCCAACTTGGACAGTGAGTCAACCGACCATTGCTTTCCCGGTACACGTGTGATTTTGAAATTTAAGAAAGTCATCAACTTCTTTCTGATGATTGAAATTATTTTTTGGAGTCGCCAAGCAAAGGATTTGGCCAAAGCAATAACATTCAAAATAATTTGAGAATCCTCTTCCAGATGTAATTTAGTCACCTTTAGTCTTTGTGCCAGCTCTACCCCCATGAGTACAACTTGGACCTCAACATCATTATTTGTCCCATCCCATAACTTTTTGTGTTCAGTTGCAATAATATTTCCATTTCACATCTCTCTCAACACATCCTGCTCCCGAAGGGCCATGATTCCCCTTTGCTGCTCCATCGAAGTTCACTTTAGTCCATCCTTCTTTTGGGACTTCCCAACTAACTTCCTCTCTCCTTACTTTTTTTTGGATCAACCTGAGTACACCCGTTAACAAATATTTTTTTCTTTGGTCTTACTCTTTGTGTCTTGGATCGCTTTATTTTTTTTGTTTCTTATGTTATTTTTTCTTGTGACTTTTTGGTTTATTTTTGTTATTCTTTAGATTCATTTTTTAATTTAAAGTAGTCTTTTGTTTCTTTAGATTTGTCTTTTTTTCTTGTATGTTTCTTCTTTGTAATTTTATATGTGTGTGTGTGTGTGTGTACAACCTTGCCCACAACATCTCTATTTAATTACCCATTTTTTTGACTTTTTTTTGTTTATATATATATATATATATATTTGTCTTTTTCCTTTTTTTGTTTTGTTTTATTCTTTTGTGTTTGTCTTCATTTGTGTGTGTGTGTGTGTGTGTGTGTGTATGTGTGTGTGTTTTTCATTTTTTGTTTCTTCATTTGATTCATTTTCTCCTTTATTTTTCACTCTTTCTTGTTGTATCAACTTTTTGTCTTGGCCTTCATGCTTGAGGTCACCTGTTTCTCACCATCCACATCTTTTTAAACTATCTTGTTTGCAATTTACTCATTTTCTCTGCTTGCACTTCTTCATCATGATGATGGATCATAGAGTATGATCCGAAATGTTGATGCAAAAAGAATAACACTATCGAATCCAGAAGCTTGAGGTTATCAATTGATAGATTATGGAAAAATAATGAATTTGATATTTTACAAGAGTTAAATTTATTAGCTAAATTTAAAGCTCAAGTGATGACTCTAGAGAGTATAGTTTTCAAATCAAAACAAAGTGTGATATATTTTCATCACAAATAAAACAAACAACAAAAATTAAAAGAAGAGATTATTCAAGCTACAGGAAAATTCTATCAAATTTTATGGTAGAGAAAGATGTACTAAACACATCACAAACATCCATAGTAGAGAAACTATAACTAAAAATAGTAGAACAAGACAAGGGCATATAAAATGAAACAAAGGATGGAGTGACAAAGGAATTACTTTAGGGGATGAATGAAAATGCGAGAAGAGACAAGACATGATAGGAAACGGAAGTAGAGAAATAAATCTCACACAAAAGGAAGTCCAAATGATCATTATGGAAGTTTCACAACAAGATGATACTTTAAATAGTGATATATAAGAACAAGGAAAGTATTATGAGCAACAAACAATGAAATACACAAAGAATATGAAAGGTATTATTGGAAAAACAAGTCAAGTGCCTTAGGATCAAATGCATGATCCCAATATCATAGCATGTGTTTTACCCTATTGATGAAGTAACATAATTTATTGTTAGAAAAAAAATGGTTACAACTAATATTTCTTCGTAACACACCTATGGTATTACAAGTGGACCTTAGAAAAAATTTACATTATCCAAAGGCTTATATCACGAGATATATTAAAAAACATAACAAGAATTGACGGGTTGAATAATTACATGATTATAAAAGGAGAAATGAGATGAGCCATGCATAATATATGGAAATGTTTTTTCCAAATACTCTAGAATATTCTATAAGCATAGGATAACAATTTGAAGAAACAATAAGTGATATTTTGATAGAGTTAGGGAAGGTGGACAATAAACAAACAAATTAATGTGGAGTTTCCTAAAGCACATGAACACGAAAACCTCATGCAAGTGAGAGCAAAATATATAGTAGGAAAGTAGAGTTAACTAATAAAATTGAAATATGGTTTAAGAACATGGAGAAGGCCTATAAATATTTCAATTCCCTATACCAATGCTACCTTGGTTAAACTATTTCTCTTATAACCTTGAAGACTCAAACATATAACTTGGAGCATCATATTTTGTTGGCATTTATTTTATATGAATGACACCGAAGGTTTGAATAAATCCCAATTTCTATAAATTGAAAATCTTCACGCTTAGCTCTATATTTTTAAGTCCAATAAACATGCACAATCAACCAAATGAAGCAATTAAGAAAATTCTTTATTTGTGGTTGGTACACATGACAAGTATTTGCATCCTTCCATGGATGAAATATATTATGGATCATGAATATTGAGGTCTAAGTATGACACCTTAATTAGGACTATTATTCAATTGACTCAAATATAAAACTAAGCTAGCATTATATAGAAGAATATCCTATCATAGACACTCCGGGTGAATTTAATTTTTTAAAAAGTTTTATTGCAAATACAATAATTAGTAGATAGACTTATCACACCTTCCAATTTATCATATCATGGGCCGCTTATCCTTTTTAAAAATAATTTACATTTTAGGGAGACATAGTAGAAAGGACTAGAATTTCATGAGGTCAACACATGGTTTAAGTTTTTGATTAATGTAAAAGCAGGTTTTGAAGGGGCCCCGAAACCCTGTACAAAGATAAAGCTTAAGATAGAACATTAAGAGTTCCCAAAACACAACATACAAGCAAAAAAAAAAGGCCGGTATCCCCAAGAAACACACAATAGAACATTGCCAAAGATTAGACTTTGAAAATCAACAGCCCAGAGAAAAAAAAAATCATCAAGATTATCCCTTAGTCCCCTTCTTATGGGACCAGAGAGTCATATCAAAAGAAGGCGGGGATTTTTTGGAAGATTTATGTTTAACAGTGTTCCATCCTTCTTCCACTTTAGAAGCCTCCTCCTTCCAGCATAAGGAATCCAAAACCAAATTCCTAGAAACTAGTAAGGGTCCAACACACTACACAGGCTTAGCCATCAGAGAACCAGATCCTAGGACACACCCAGGACCGGAAACCGTTGAAGAGGAAATATTAGCAGGGCCAACATGTGAGACCTACATTAGACTGCTATAGTTTTACTATTTTGTTCTCATGTTTTCAGTAGTTTATGCTTTGACATACTTTGACTATTAGAGACTTATACATATTCTAGGATCGGTGGAATCCCATGTTATATATTCAGCACCTAATTTTGTAATCAGGGTACTTTTGAGATGCTTTATGTTCTGATTCAGTTTCAGCTTATGTTGATGTCTTATTTGGATTTAAATGTATGAATGTAATATGATGAATTTGGTTTAGGAAACCGATGCTAGGTTATTTCAGTTCTAATGCAAATATGGTTTATATGCATGTATACTATTGATGTCGTGTTATGTTTCATATCATGTCATTTTGGATCTACTGATGTGTGCATTGAGTGTGCAGGAAAAGTTGACCATGGATCTAAATCGGGGACCCAGTACTGGAACCTATATAAATACCTGTGCTTTTCAAGGTCCTGTCTATATAAAGAGACATGGACCTCGTTGTTTATGTGGTTATTTTGTAAACGTGGTTTGCATGTGTGTCATTAAATTAGTAAATGTTTATGTGGTTATTTCGTAAACGTGGTTTGCATGTGTGTCATTAAATTAGTAAATGTTTATGTGATTTAGTTATGTCATTTGTTTTATTTTAATGTACCAAATTTGGCAATTGTTGTAATTTAAATGTTGACATGGCTAGTTAAGGGTTAACTAAGGTTATCTAGGAGTAGTACCCAAGCTTACCCTAGGGTTAGAAGTTTCTAGAAGTCTTCTTGACTCAGAAATCCGTAGGTTAACTTCAGGGTTAGTTTTAGGAGGTCTTTTGGGCTCTCAGGGGGTAACCGGGGTCAGTTTTAGTCACCCATCTTGGTACCCTATGGGTTATGGGTCATTTTCTGTCATTAATGAGCCTCTAAACTCATTTATTGCTCCTTTTAAGTGTCATTTTCAGTCTTGAGCGAATTTTAAAGAGGAGTGTGACTTTGGTTAACCTCACTTTCTCTTCTACCCAAGTTTCATTTGACTTCACCCTTGGAGAGTTAGACAAGTGGATTAGTTTAGGATTGGTTAGATTTACCTCACCTTTGGGTTAAGCCTTGCTCTTGTTGGAGGTTTGCCTATTTAGGGAAGGTTGGAGAATGAGTTTAGTGTTCACCCACTCTCTACCCTTAGAGACAGAATTCAGTTTAAAGGAGCCTTTTTGGAAGGAACTTAGGAAGGATAGCTCATCACCAATCCATTCCTCATCCTAGCTTGGAATTAAGGTTGGATTTATTTAAAGTAATATTGTATGTGTTTATGAGTGTTCTTGAGCTCAAGGACTCCATTAATGGAGTCCTATGTGTTTTGAAGCTTTATTTTCAGATTTAAAATTTAATGTTTGTTTCTAAATGTCTTTATTTTGTGATTGATTTTGAATGGGTCTTCAAGGCACACTCACCCTTGGGAGGGAAGAGTAACCTTGGAGGGGTAGATGGAAATGATTCCTGTTAGTGTAGAGTCTCCCATGTGTGGAGGGAAAAACTTGGGGTAACATGATACCCATGATGCCAAGAAGGGCCTGAGGGTACCTAGGAGGCATAAGGAGGTTATTCAGGACTGCATCTTGTGAAGATGGTCCTATTCAAGTCCATGTGAGGCTTGTGTGTTCTATGTTTATTCTTGGCTTTCTCCTACGGTGAGGTCTACCACTACCCCTGTTCTGGAAGGTCTCTTGGAGATTTATCCATTTGTTCATCCTTGTGTTTGGAAGCTTTCTGGAGTATGTGTTTTTCTGTTTGCTTGTCTACTTGTTGTGTTGTCTGTTTGTATCCCATTCCAGTTTGGGTCCCCAAGCTCGAGGGTGGCCTTGTAAAGGCCTAGTTGGGAGGTGAGCCTCCATGGTCAACCTCACCATTTATGGGTTCCTGATGGAGTTCGAAGTTGCATTATACCCTTAAATGAAAGATGAGTATGACTGGAAAATCATCATTTTTTAACCTACTGGTTGAAAGTTTTTATTATTGCAAATTGTAATAAGTCCTTTGAGAGAGAATTGTTATCCTTCACTATTTATAACTCTTGTAATTATATGGCTTCCTTGATTTCATATTTAAAAACAAAGGAGACTATCAGGGGACTATGCAAACCATATTGCTTGTAGATTTTTTTTGTATCAAACTTATAACGAGGTTCAATGTACAAAAAAATAAATTCGAAGTATGAATATTAAGTTGAGGCAAACGAGTTATCGTCTATTTAAAATTACTCAAGTTTAAAGCTTGAGGAAGAAGTCTTAGCTAAAGCTCTAAATGTGATAGATTAGTCATTTAATGGATTGGAGTTAAATTTGTTCTCTATGATCAATGTCATTTTTATATTAATACCTAGTTTAGTTATTTTCAAATAAATAGAAAATTTATATTTTCTGGGAATTGATGTTCTTGAGGGAAGAATTAAATTTTTCTTTACTAATTTAGTAAATTTTGGAAAATACTTTCAAATTTTTTTTTTTATGCTTAAATTTAAATGTTCTTCCACCATTCTATTTAGAATAAAATATGAGTTTTAACCATGTAATTAAATTTGAGAAAAGATGCTCCTATATACCCACTGTTTTCAGTTACACAGTCATTTTACACTAGTGAATAAATTAGTAATTTTTGCTTGCTGGGTTGGTTGTTTTCGTATAAATCTAATATATATAATTAATGGGATAAATTAAATTAATTAACCCTATTTATGTTTAAATGCATTTGGGGAAAATCATTTAAATATAAAATAAAATAAAATAAAAAAACATCGGGTGGGAGGGCCGAAGCCCTTCCCAACCTACAGTTTGCTCCTCTGCAGATGGTGGGCACAACGAGGAGGGCCGAGACCCTACCCCGCTGCCCCCTCTGTGTAAGAGTGGGGTGGGGAGGGCTGGCTACTCCCCGACCGCCGCCACCAGCTAACCGCCCCTTTCCCTACCCACCGCCGACGAGGGTGGTGCCGCGGCCGCCGCGACCACCACTCCACCCTCCTCCCCGACTTCGCTTCATGCGCTACCGCCTGGTTTAAGCCGCCCCCTGCGGATATCTTCCCCTCCTCCGTTCCCTCTTCCCTCAACCGCCGCATCGATTCAAAACCGTCACCTCCATGTTAACTTCCACCGCCTCCTACATAAGGATTCTTAGGACTTGGAGTGTTGGGGTAGGATAATATATAGTAGGATTATTATTTTATTTATATAATGTTTTAAATCTTAGGAATGAAATCAAATCTTAAATAGATTTGAATGATTAAATTTTATTCTAGGTTTATTTTTATTGAATTAAATGTTGCATAATGAATTTTGTTTACAAGACTTATAATAAAGATTTTAGTTTTGGGGTATTAAATAAATGATTTTTTATAATAGGAAGAAGAGTGATTAAAATTTTTAAGATTTATGATTATATGTTAGGGATTTATTTTAGATTTGAATTTAATCTAATTAGATATTATTTTAAGTATAGATTAAGAGTTAGGTGTTTCTCTTTTTAATGATAGGCTATTATTTTTGATGGGGAATTTTGCGAGTTTTATAACATTAATGCAACGCTCAACGCAAATCACTTTAATACTTATTATTAAGACCTATAGTCATTTTTTAAATCTGTTTAGGGAAGCATAGTAATCCCCTTAGCATCACGTTACATCTTCAGGGGTAATACTGTTCCCTTGACCAATTTTCGTACACGGTTGACTTGTGGTCAACCATGGTCAAACCCCTCTTTGATCAACTTGATTTTTGAACCAGGTGTTCCCGGTACCCTCTAGACCTTAAGGTTTCAGTTTCATGCCAATTGGTGATGGTTGACTTTTTGGTCAACTTTAGTTGACTTTTTGGTCAACTTTAGTTGACTTTTGGGTCAACTATCTCGATTTGCATGCATGAGCCTTCCTTAGAGTTTGGCAGACCCTAGTATTTACCTTTCATGCTTATCAGAGTATAGTTGACTTTGGGTCAACTCTGGTTGACTTTTGGTCAACTATCTTGATTTGCATGTCGATCGAGGCATCTAGTTTAGGAATCCTTGTAAGATAGTTCTAAGAGCTATCCTACCTCGTATGACCGTCCAGATACTGTTTCTCCTTTGCACTGTTTTGCGTGCACTTGCTATACCATTGGGGTAGCATAACCTCTGCTTTTAGTACGTTTTAAATTTTTTTTGTTTGTGTGTTTTTGCCCAACTTTTATGCATGAAATTTTGGTATTAAAGCCATGTTTAGCAACATTGGGAACCTAACCCACTACGTTATCATTAAATTTGTCTTGCATGTGTAGGATGCCATCTGTCACTCGTCAGGCCCGTTAGCAAGGGCGTGGCCAAAGACGTGTCCCCGTGACACGTGTCATGGTGCGACCCAAAGTAGAGGATTGTAGGAGGGATTAGAGTCCACCTCATGAACCCTCTCCCGATCCTAATGCAGCTCTATTGCTAGCTTTTCAGAACCTGGCTGGGCTCATTCTAGACCGCATGCCACCTGTTAATCAGGAAAGAGGGAGAAGTAGGAGCCCACCTCCTAGAGCAGGAGGGAATCAGGTAGATCAAGAAGAGGAGTCCATTGCAGTACCAGGTGGTATTCCTAGGGGTGGTGCACAGAGACTCGATAGGGCACCCCCCGATATCGGGAATCAGATCACAGAGTTGATGAGGCTTAAACCGCTTCCCTTCGCAGGAGAAGCAGATGGGCAGGAGCTGAGGCTTGGCTTTTAAGCCTAGAGAGGTGCTTTGGGTTGCGGAACTATGGCAACAACCTTAAGGCACGGTTCACAATTCTTTTTCTTAGAGACAGAGTGTCCACTTGGTGGAGGCATGAGGAGACCAAGGGACTCATTGAAATTAATACCCTCACTTGGGGAGCTTTCCTCGAGCTCTTCAGAGAGCGGTATATTTCAGAATAGTTCAGACAACATCGTATAGACGAGTTCCATGATCTCCTACAACGGGGTCTTACAGTAGCCCAATATGAGGGCAAGTTTCTCGACCTCCTACCCTATGTTGAATACATGGGAGACGAGAAGCTGTAGGTGAACAGGTTCATCAAGGGATTAAATCCTGCGATTTAGGATAGTGTACACATGGTACCTTCAGGGAACTTAAGGTTCACGGTGGACAGGGCCTTGGTAGCTGAAGAGATAGTCTGGGGCCCACAAGATTATAGGGATAGGTCGCAGTACCATAATACCTCATCTCAGGGCTCTGGATATTAGAAAAATACGTGGAAGGGGAATCAAAGGAACTCTACAGGGACATTTAGGGCCCCACAACAATAACAACAGCCACAACAGTCACAACAGAACCAGCGTTAGAGGGCACCTCAAGTTTAGCAGGGCTCTAAGCCCAAGCAGTGGCAGTCACAGGGTCCTAAGAAGGACCAGAGACCGCATGCACCATATACCCCTCCAGCATGGCTCAGCAGTCCTCTAGGGGTGGCTATAGCGGTTCATCTAGGACCGCAGGATCTCAGTATGCTAGGCCTCCTAGTGTTTAGGTTCAGTCACGGGGGCCATGTTACACTTGTGGTGCCATGGGGCACTTAGCTAGAGAGTGCCCACAGGGTGGTAGTCAGCGTGCAGCGGTTTTAGAACCGATAGTAGGGGACAGAGGGAAGTCCCATATGGTTTTTGAAGTAGTGGACAATCGCCAGGCAGATAATGAGGCTACCGTTATTGAGGCCTTAGGTAAGATCATAGGTAGTGATGTTACTATTCTATTTGATACTGGAGCCACTGACTCCTTTGTTTCTCCATTGGTTGTAGAGCATTGCGAGCTAGTGGTAGCTAGACAAGAGGTTAGATGTGAAGTAGAGTTAGCTTCAGGAGCTAGAGTTTCCATAACCTCGATGGGATGATCACTATAGCAGATCTCAGAGTTACTCCCCTTGGATCTTACGGTCTAGTTCTTGGCATGGATTGGCTAAGTGCCCACAGAGCCAAGCTAGATTATCGTAAGAAGAGGATCGAATGTTTGGATGATGATGGTACAGATACAGTTATTACTGGGGTTCATAGGCTTGTATCCCTCCGTGTGATATCCGCCATGCAGCTTAAGCGATGCATGCAGAAGGGATGCCAGTTGTATGCCATCACCATCAGCGATAGGGAAGAAGAGATAGAGAAGGAAACTTCTCTTGATGACTTCCCCATTCTTTAAGAGTTTGCAGATGTGTTTCCATCAGAGCTACCTGGTATTCCTCCTCGTAGGGCAGTAGAATTTCTCATTGATCTCATACCAGGGGCTGAGCCAGTTTCCATAGCACCTTATAGGATGACCACTAATGAGCTTAATGAGCTCAAGATACAACTTGAGGAACTATTAGAGAAAGGACACATACGTCCTAGTGTTTCTCCTTGGGGTGCACCTGTTATCTTCGTGAAGAAGAAAGATGGATCGCTTAGGTTGTGCATGGATTACCAACAGTTGAACAAGGCGACCATCAAGAATCGGTATCCACTTCCTAGGATCGATGACTTGTTCGATCAGTTGCAGGGTGCCCGAGTCTTCTCTAGGATAGACCTCAAATCGGGTTACCATGAGTTGAGGATCGTGGATAGTGATATTCACAAGACCACATTCCGCACTAGATATGGCTACTATGAATTCACAGTGGTTCCATTTGGTCTTACGAATGCTCCAACTGTGTTCATGAGCCTTATGAACAGAGTATTCCGTACCTTCCTTGACAAGTTTGTAGTTGTATTTCTCGATGACATCTTGATATATTCCAATGATGAGAAAGAGAACGAGGGACACTTGAGGCAAGTGTTGCAGTGTCTTAGAGGCAATCAGTTGTATGGTAGCTTGGTGAAGTGTTCTTTCTTCACAGCGGAGGTCAAGTACCTTGGCCATGTTATTTCAGGTGATGGGATCTCAGTAGACGCATCAAAGATTGATGCCATTATGGATTGGCCAGCACCTACCACTGTGACCGAGGTTAGGAGTTTCATGGGTTTAGCCGGTTACTACAGATGGTTTTTTAATGGTTTCTCTCAGGTAGCACACCCCATTACTTCTCTTCAGTGAAAGGGAAATAAGTTTGAGGGGACTGAGAAGTGTGATAAGGCTTTCTGGGAACTCAAGAGAGCACTTACCAGTGCACCCATTCTGGCTGTACCAGAGCCGTCAGTAGACTTTATGGTATGCACATATGCTTCTTTGGATGGTTTAGGAGCAGTCCTTATGCAAGGTGGGCGAGCTATAGCCTACGAGTCTAGGAAACTAAAGACTCACAAGCTCAACTACCCTACCCATGACCTTGAGCTCGCAGCAATGGTGCATGCTTTGGTCAGACGATGACATTTTCTCTTAGGACATTAGTTCAAACTTCATTTAGACCATCAAATTCTTCAGTAATCTTCACTCAGCCGAACCTAAATACTAGGCAAAGGAGATGGATGGAGTTCTTATGTAAATATGATTTTGACGTCCATTACATCAAAGGGAAAGAGAATGTGGTCGCAGATGCCTTGAGTAGGAGACAGCACGAGCTTTCTTCTATGTCTACTGGCACGGATTTGAGAGATTGCATTCTTCATCACTTGCAAGAGGATGAGATGTACGTAGAGGTTTGTGAGTTGATTTGATCTCAGAGACCCCTTGAGGGAAATTTTTTAGAGTATGCCTTGGAGTCCGATGGACTATTGCGTCATAGAGGACGTATCTATATACCTTCTTCCAGAGGATTGCATGAGTTTGTGATGCTTGAGGCTCATAGGGCCCCTTATGCAGCGTATCCCAGAGTTAAGAAGATGCATTCTGACTTGAGGCAACTATATCATTGGCCAGGCATGAGGTTGCAGATTGCAGAGATGGTAGCTAGATGCTTAGAGTGCCAGAGGGTGAAGGCAGAACACCGTCGTCCAGGTGGTCTCCTTCAGCCTCATGAGGTACCAATATGGAAATGGGACACCATATCTATGGATTTCATAGTAGGTGTTCCTATGTCTTCTCATTGTCATGATGCCATCATGGTGACAGTCGACAAGTTGACTAAGGTGGCTCACTTTTCACTCATGCGTACTACCTTTACCGCACCAGCAGTGGCACAAGTGTTCTTGCGAGATATAGTCAGACTTCATGGTGTACCTCATAAGATCATCTCAGATAGAGATTCTCTCTTCACTTCATCCTTTTGGAGAGAACTT
>MU223453.1:2302716-2332534 GCA_018584345.1 Thuja plicata | reverse complement strand
TATATATATATATCGATCAAAATGTACAAGGGTGCTACTCAAGCAGAATATATCAAAATAGTGGTATAATATGTATATCACGGGTCTCATCTAACCACCCAATGAAGGTGGAGGAGGTGGTATGCCCTGCTGCTAAGGAGGTGGTCCTTGTGGAGGTGGTCCCTGCAGAGCGGCCTGTGCCCCAGCATACTCTGAGAAAGGCTGAACCTGATCTGCTGCCTCAGGAACTGCAATCGTATAAGCAACATAGTAATACACTGCCTGCGCAACCTTGTATCTTGTCTCTATCTATGATCTAGCCAGTGCCTTCTGTAACCGCCGAATCTCTCAGTCACGTTCAGCTACTCGGGTCTCCTGGACAATCACCTGTGTGTGGAAGTCATCTTGCTCCCTCTGCGACTGTCTCACCCTCTCTCGGAGCCTCCAAAAAACCTCCTGTAACTAGGCTACCTGTCCGCTTGCCTGTGGATCAATCAGAATAGTATCAACCATGATGGTGTCCTCTCCCTGTCAGTGGCTCTCTCCTGACTGCCATTGCTCTCGACACCTACATCTGACCCCATAGGTCTAGTGGGATAGAAGTATGCACAGTCCTCGGTCGTCCTACCCTCTCCTGCTACTGTAAGGGTGGCTGCTGCGCCTACTGCTATAAGGGTGACTACTGCTGTGGTGGTGGTTGTACCACTTACTGTACATGAGGGCCAGGACCAACATGATATATATATCTAGGGAATGGGTGCGCTAATATGTGGTCCCTGTATGCAGGTGGCATCCCTACATTCATCATCCCGACCATGTAATCCCACCTAGTTGGTGGTACTCGAGCATCTATCATGCTCCAGCCTCTGTCCAACTATCTCTGCCAGCCCTTCTTCATCTCATCGACGAATTGGGTGTAAGTACAAAACTCCTGTGAGACATCCTGAGGTCTCCCGAACTACCACAACACTCATGTGAGCAAGAAGTTCTCAATAACGCTGATGGTACGCCCAATCAAAGGACATGAACAGAAAATATATGAAACCTCATGCCGTGCATCATCCCATACCTCTGTGGCTATCCAGGGCTGCCATATGACTGCTGCCATATCATCTATCTGAGCTTGCCACTGCTCTGTCTTACCCAGCGTGGGCTGGGTCACGGGACCTGCATACCTGTATATATATGGCTCCAAAGGCTGCCGTGTGTCATGAAAAATTGGCCTACATATGGGAAGGTGCTCCCAGGCCCAGATTTTAAGAACAATGACTCTTGCCGCCATAGTCCGTGCACCTCGATACACAATCTCATGCATCTCATGGTACATCTGTGCAAGCATACACTTGCCCCATCCGAAAGTCACTGTAGGTGTAGCCATCATCCTCTGCAACATGCCTCCCCATTCACACTCCAACCCGTGTTGGCCTCGATCGGGAACCAAGTGGCAACTCAAGAAAATCGCGAAGACAACCGCCAGTGGGTGATCTACGCTGTAGCTGCAAATCAAATCCTCCCAAGAGATGGCCTGATCCATCACTAGATCGTCCTAGAAGATTGCTCTCAATGCCAGTGTACCTGCTCTCAGCTGAGTATCATACTCTACATGAGCTCCGTGAAATGGTACTCTTAGAATCCTGTAAATATCCTTAGGAGTGACTGTCATCTCCCCCTGCAGAAAATAAAATGTGTTCATCTCCGAATGGAAACACTCAACTAGTACGCCCAATAGACCGTGATTTAACCGAATATCAGGTGCATCACAAAGGTAAGACAATCCGAGCCCATCGATATGAGCACCATCAGCATCTGACAGTCTCTGCAGTAGCTCACCCATGATAGGATGATGCAACCAAAATACAACATCAGGGAAGTCAACCTGCAAAGCAAGCGACAAAATTGGATCAGTACCTCAACATGAAAATTTTTCAAAGCAATGACAACAAATATAGCTATGGACCTATCCTAAACACAGTTTTGAGGCTTTGTAACTGGCTGACTCTGCGGCATAAAAAATGAGAGCTTTTCAAACTGAGCAAGTTTCTCATGCGAGGAAACTCTTTTCCCACGCGAGCTTCCTGCCTTGCGCGAGACAAGATCTCTTCCCGCGCGAGATTCCTGAAAACTCGCGCAGTGTAATCGTGCACTTTGCGTGAGTGAGCGGAAGGGATCCGCGCGAGGAATCCCTGACCCGCGCCAGGAGTCTGATTCCTCGCGTAAAAGGCTATCTAGGCCGGATCGAGGAAACTGTTCCCTCGCGTGAGATTGGACGCGACAGACCCTAAAAGCCTCAAAACATGCTAAAATGCTATAAAATTAATAAAAATTTGAAATACAGGATAATGTCTTAACTACTTACAGGTGCGTCATACTCCGGTGCCGGTTGTGTCATCGGGAGCACTCGAATCAATGAGTATGCACGGGAATGCTATCAACTTCAGCTGGAGCTCTCACCATCGCTAAAGTCAAAGGTGAATAATGATTTGAAAATGACCCCTCTGTGCCTTATATAGCTATTTGACCTAATTTTCAAAGTGCTCCATTTTCCGCAAAAATTGCACCCTTAGCTAAATAGACCATTCTGGATCCATTTTCATGATCAAAATCAAAATCTGACACTCCTAAGCAGCTCGAAATCGTGTTTTAAAATTTTGGGACCGACGCGATCGAACGCTTGTGCAGTCAATTTTCTGACATCGCTTTCTTGTCAGAATGATCTCTTGTTATCATTTTCTCAGCTTCTGCAATCTTTTCATCAAAGTCAATTTTGGTCAACCATGGTCAAACCTGGTCAACAGGATCTTTCAATCGCTCCAAATCGATTCTGCCTTCTCTTGATCTCTCTCTGATTTCTCTAAATCTTCGATCTTATTTCTATCTGTGATTTCTCACTCTTGATCATCATTATGATGTGTCATCTTTCAATTTCATTCTTGAGGGGGCAAGATGATTGCATCATTGAATCTTTTCGCATCATTCTCGAATCAGTCTGATCTGAATCAAAAGTCCCCATCACTAGGGGCATCTCATCACTTGAGGCATATTCAGTTTTTCATACCTTATGGTCAAAATTGGATATTCCATGATCTTGAATCTCTAGGGGCATCTTGATGCCTCTCATCTTGTCATATTTCCATCTATCTTTCTAGGTATCTGAGCAATCTAACTCGGATCCTCAAGAATCATGCTTCGTTCTTGAGATGATTCTTGAAATCTCATTAGGTATTGGGGTAATCTAACCCTAATTCCTGAAAGTTATGCTTCGTTCTGAAGATGGCTCTCAAAAGCTCTTTAGACCGTTATCTAGGCACCCTAACCTCGATCTCGGAGGGCTAACCTTCGTATCGGGGCAATCAAACCCTGATTCTGGAGATAGTCCTAGATCTTCATCAGCTATCAATGGACATTGGGGCAATCTAACCCCGATTTTGATCCTCTCTCAGATGATTCTGCTTCTCGAATCTGATTGGTGTCTTGGCAACTTAACCTAGACTTTTGAAATCTTCATCTTCACATCAGACTATTCTTTGAATCAATGCGCTGCTCGCACATCAATTCAAAGAGGGGCAAAATGTAACACCCCAAAATTGGCACCTCACAATTCTAAACAATTTTGGTGTATTTTCTCATCATCAAAGTCCTATTTTACTAGGAAAATTCTCTTCCTAATTGACTTTAATTGACTTGGTCTCAAATGCAGAAAAACCCGAATTTGCATAAATCTCACATTATATTTAATTCCTAAATTATCAAGGTTTATTAGCGAAAAATCCCTATGATTAGTTAATTTAATTCTAAAGTCTTAAGTGCTTTCAAATTAAATTAATTCCACCCCCTTTAGCTAATATACATTAAAAAGGAATTGAATAGTTATTTAATTATTAGGATGAATTATCCTCAAAAAGGAATTCCATAATTCCATGTGAAAAGCCACTCATGTGGCAATAATTCATTATTTTTTATTAAATAATTCCTTCAAAAATTGTCTCACCTTCCTCCATGGAAATGAAGAGTCGACCGTTTCTTTTCAAGAAACTCTTCATCCTCTTCTCTGGTTGTTCTATATTATGGGCCTCATTTTCTTCATTTGAGAGGATCAATTTGTAGAGCATCAAAATTATAGTCAATTTTTAACTCACTTATTTCATATTTCATAGCTTTTATTGCTTTTAGTTTAAATCTCATTTTAGTGTAATTGCATTATCATGGCTAGTGTAATTTGATTATTGTTCTAGTTTAATTCAATTAAATCTGCATTTCATTCATAGATTAATGGCAATTTGATTCATAGATTAATCTGCATTTCATTCATAAGATTAATGGCAATTTGATTCATAGATTAATGGCATTTTCATTCTTAGATTAATGGCAATTTGCTAATCTTTCATGCTTTAAATCCTCCATTTTAGCAATGGTCAAGGTTGTTAGCTCTCGTTCTGAGAGTAAATTTGACACCTCCAACTAAATAGGAGGCAACAGGTCGCTTCGATCAAGTTTGCGAATTGGACAATTCATGTTAATCTTTGCAAGTTGAATGATTGAGTAAGGACTATGTTGGGTTTGTGCCTGATTTAGAGGTCACATTCAAACACATAACATTAAGAGGCATTGACTGATGATAAATGACCAAGATTGATTATGAGAGAACTGATTAGACAGATTTCTCAGGCTAATTAATAGTTGACTAACTACATGACAAAGTTGATTGATGATTTAACTTGGTTGATTGGTAGGTAACTGATTGCATGAATTACAAGATTGATCTAATTGAAAAGTCAAACTGTTAGTTAGTGGGAGTTGTGGAGGTGGATCTGGAAGAATATAATTAACATTCAAAAATTAAAAAATCATTTAGTTGTGTGTGAGAAGGAATAAATAATTTTTTTAGAAGACTTAGTTGACTTTGGGGAAATGGAATAATTAAATAAATTAAGCATTCACTTAATTATAGAAGGAATTATTTATAAATTAAATAATTAAAATAATTATTTAAATATGGTGAAAAGAACAAGAAAATTTAATTCAATTTAATTAAAATTGAGAAAATAAATTAATTAAAGGATAAAATATTTTAAATAATATCTAGAGGAATATTAAACAATTAAAATAATTATTCAATTATTGAAATTTGGAGGGAAATGGTGAATTTAAATTTTAAATTTAGAAGAAATAAAAATTAATTAAATAATAAAGATAATTTAATTAATTAAGACACGTATTAGTAAAAATGTCAGTCCCAAGTATTACGACAATTTTAGGTGTCTACATTTTGCCCCTCTTTGAGACAATGCATTTTCGATGTTGTTTCAAAGAATAGATACTAAAAAGTCCTACCCTGGTATGTAGGAGGTAATGACAAGGTAATATGGTTCCCCCTCGAGAAAGTGGGTGAAAAAATTAAATTGAGGCCCAATTTGTTGACAAAGTGATGAGGAGTCCAGAAATGTGATCAGTTTAGAAAATGAGTTGAAATGGAAAAAGTCAAAGGCAAGATTTAGCATGGCGAGTACAAATTTGATAGTGTGCATGTTTGTCAAAGAAGTTAATAGGGTATAAATAGGCCCTATTAGGTCATTTTCAAAGTCATTATGTACATTGAGCTTTTGGGGTTGAAGGAGAACTAGGAGTCTTTCGAGTGCATTTGGAGAGTGATGACGGGCATCAAATGCAAGGTTCATCAAGGCAAGCAGGCTCGGCCATATCGTTGGCCAGAGGGAACAGGTCCACCAATACGTATCTTTTCATATCTTGCGATTAATGTAAATTGTATACATTTCAATTTTTAGTCTAGGACATTTGTAGAGAAAACAACTCAAGTGTAGGCCACTTTCACAAAAATTGTGGTTTAAGCGATGAAATTGTCTGATAAAGTTTAGATTTTTTTGATACCTTTTCTTAAATGCCACCCATTCACTAATTTAGTGATGCAATTGGATGATTTTTTCAACACATTTGATTTGTTGTGCATCACATTAGAATTGGGCGACACATATGCATGTTAATGCTTTAAATGCATAGTATGAATTAAATCAATGCATCTATATGAATTATGCACTGCAATTGTTGGAATTTAATAATTTTGATATGCACATGTTAGGATTTAAATTCATTAATATTATACTGTGTCTGCATGTGCATTATAATTGACCTGCATCATGTTATTGAATTTATAGGCACACCATTTCATTTTGATTATGGGGGAGAATTGTCCCAAACCTTTGGCACTTTTTCATCAATTGATCGAGGCCAAACATGACCATTTAGATGGTTTTGAATTGTACCATGTTACATATATTCTCTAGATTAGGGAAAACAAGGGTTTGATTACTGCACTATGCAACATATGGCACTCATAGACATCTTCATGCCATTTTTTGATAAGAGAGTGTTTAGTGACACTGGAGGATGTATAAAGGATTCTTTGAATTCCTAGATCAATGGAGTGAGGGTAGTGTATGATAAAATGAGTGGGATTGCTACTCTATGTGAGTTGTTTGAGTGGAAAAAGGTGTACTTAGGGATTGATGACTATGAGATTCGATGGAGGATTATGGTAGAGCAGTATGAAAATTTATTTGGGGTGATGTGTGCTATGGTGGTAGGGATTTTGGTTCCAAACAGATGAGGGCATGAGTTTCCCATTGGATAAGGCGAGATGATACCAAGTATGTGGATAGATAGTATGGTTTATGCATGGGAGCCTTGTATCCTAGCGGTGTTGTATTATCAACTACATGAAATTGCTTATCATGGTGCACAATCATTAGGATGTGGAGTGATTTTGCTCCAAGTTTGGGCATGGGAGTACATAGTCATGTGCAAACATGTGTTTGATAGACAAAATATTGAGATAGGACAACCTTATATATATTAGTATGCAACAGTGACCCATATATAGTTAGGGCAATCATGTTATTGGTGCTATTAGTTTGATGTTATGAAAATATTCACATAGTGACCATATCTCAATTGTGTACCTTAGAATGGAGATGACGATCACTTTACTTTCTATAGATATGAGAGAGATATTTATTGGTCAGATGGTATAGAGAAAACATATAATTGATGTTTAGCTGCCATACACGACATTGAGACAACTTGGGGAGAACCAAGGTGTGCTTATAGGTTCATCCATGTTTTCTCAATCTAGCAGGGATGTATCTGGATGGGGGGCAGTGATTCCACTAGCTATGGCCTTTGACCAGTTTTATAGTTTGGTACCATTATAGTGGGGATGCAGATTCATAGTTGCAGATGCAAGGACTACACTAGAGTAGTATGCATGGTGAGCACAACATAGACCTGTTCCTCTAACAGAGCTAGGTATTCACATTCCTCTTCATATGGATAGATGTGAGAAGAGGCCTTGATTAAGGAGAGGGAGGTGAGGGTATGGTGTAGGTAGAGGATGAGGTCAGGCTGGAGGGAGAGACAAAGGGAGAGGTGGTAGAGATGGTGGGAGAGGCAAAGGATAAGGGAGTGAAGAAATTATATTTTTCCATTAGTATATGCAAGGAAAAACATGATAAACACCATCAGTTTATACTACACTGATAGACAGGGCACAAAAATACCCGACGAAAAGGTTACCGATATTGCTAAGTACAAAGCATCCCAACACAACACTATTCAGTGTTACCCAATGACAGAAAAGATAAAGGACCCCGTCGAGTAACCAACAGTGCAACCCAATGAAATAGTCAAGAGTGGAACCCGACAAATGAAGGTAACCCCATGAAAAATTCAAAGAAGGAACACCGACAAACATTCAGTTCACACCGACAATCAAGAATTGATAGTCAGTTACATCCCACAAAAAGTGGATCTGACTTTTCACGTCAAATAAATCACTAAAGTTTTATATTTAGTTTCTTGATTTGTTTTAAATTCATTACATGAGGGAAAAGCAATGTAATTATTATTGTTTTTATCAATTTAACTGATTTAAAACATGCAAACTAAAGGATCAAGGTCAAGTTGTATACCTTGGATCTAGAGTTAACATTGTAATGTGTGATTCAACAATAGGTCAAAGAAATTGTATAAATAGATGCTTAATCAATTGTGAACATATTGTTTGATGATGATTGTAGCCACTGAGAGCATCTAAGGATCAGACAAGAGAATTCAAGCAGCAACACAGACAAAGATCAAATCATTTTTCAAGAACAAGAACCAAGGCTACTGACAAGAAGGAAAAGGTATTAATCAATCACTATAGGTGATATTCATATACTGTAAGCTTTAATGGATCTGTAATCAGAAATTATAGATTTCATACAATCAAGTCATACATATTGTACACATTCTAACAAGTGGGGTACACTTAAGAAATCCTTTCAAGGAAGGTGGATTTAACAATCCTATTATAAATCTCTTAACCGAGTGCACACTACATCAGTGTTGCTAAATCTCTTAATATAGTAGATCCTAACAGGTATCCACATTAATACTCCTAACATGCTAGATCATCAGAAGTGATCAAATTGTAAGCCTCAACCGACTCCCTTCCATTCTGTAGATAGTGAATTTTTGTGGGTGCCATCCCCACCGCAGTTTTTACTTCCTAACAAGAGTTTTCTATGATATCATATCTTGTGTTATGTGTCTATTAATTTCATGAATGTTTCTACGAATTTTGCATACAATTAAGTTTATAAATTAATACTACATGCATAAGAAAAAACATCAGATTTGGTCGGTAATACAATAAAGATTGATTGCTAATGAAGAAAGGTGAAAAGTGTTAAAAGTTTTAGAGTTACTGATTCACCCCTCCCCTCTTAGTACTACTTCTTATTAATCCCAACAATTGGTATCAAAGCTGAGTCTCTTCTTGAAAATCTTAAAGGCTTAAGAGAAAAGATCATACAATGGAGAAGTACAAAATTGATAAAAATATTGAGAATAAAAAGCTTGAAATTCAGATGTTCTATGAACAGTATAAGGAAGATAGAATCAACATGAGACTGTTGCTAGATGAAAGAAAGAATATGGCATCTCGGTGTAATGAGACATATTATCAAGAGGAAGAGATTCAAATTTCTTTGATTCTTCAAGATCAAATACAAGCAAAGCATCAGATACATCAAAAGAAAGCATCACAAGCGTAACTGAAATCAATCTACATCTGGCTGGACAAGTCAAATCTCTGCAAAATGATCAAGAGACATAGATGGTAAGGATGATTGATGTCATGAACAATGCTAGGAAATATGAACAAGAGAGAACACTAGATATTGATGATAGAAGAAAGATCATACAAAATCTACAAGAAAAAGAGTCTGAGATACAAATAATTACAGAGCATCACCATGAGGTTACAAATCAAATTATTCTTATGAGTCAAGAAGCAAAAAAAATGAATATGGAACTCATTGAAAGAATATAGATTATCGGTGAGCTAAGAGAAGAGAATAAAAAAATAAAGCATGAGGTTAGAATTCAACAACAACATAATGACATGATTAAGAGAGCTGAAGAAAGTACAAAAAGGATTGATGAATTCTTGAATGCACAAAGAAGACCCAACACCAACACTGGACTAGGGTACACCGAGCATGGAGAGTCATTAAATGAAGCTGATCCAAAAGATGCTTACATCAATCCTAGACCAAGGAAGCTGACATAAAATCACTATGGAAAGCAAGGAGACACCTAAAATATTTGCAGGAGGAAAGAAAAAGGTATTCCTAAATCCACATTTACATTCATAGGACAATGTTATAATTGTAGCAAGAAAGGACATAAAGCATACGAATGTAAATCAAAGGTGAAAGAACCAAAGAAGGAAACCTATATGGACAAGTATTGTCCCACCTGAAAAATGCATGGGCACACATCTCTTGAATGCAGGAAGAATAAAATTGAAGCATGGAAACCCAAAAATCAAGAAAATGCATATAAACCGAGAAGAGTTCGTAATTCATATGTTTGGGATTACAATACATGGATAAAATTCACAACATGTGGTAGATATGGTCACATTAATACAAACTACGTGAGAACATGGACCAAAAGGTCTAGAGGCTAGACCAACTCTAGAATGGCATGTTTACACTGTCATAAAGTTGGACATCTAAAGAAGGACTGCAGAGACCTAATAATAGAAACCATCACTTTTGCAAATGGTAACACTATTGAAGACATAAAGAAAATGAGAAAGAAAATGTGGAGGAAAGCTTAAAGCATTGAGGAAGATGGACAAAGCAATACAGTAGGTGACACCTCATCCCATGGATCTAGTGACATCACCACCCCTGCCTAAAGATGAACAAGTAAGTCTGGAACTCCACTACACCAAGTCATATTTTGCATCAGTTCCATTATACAAATTGATAGATAGTCAAAATCTACATTAATAAAGATTCATATTATGTTACTTGTTACAATTCTGAGAAAACAACTCCGTCGGTAAACACATACCAAAAATCATCGGTGAATATAAATGGATGAGCTATCTACACTTACCAAGAATCGTTGGTCAACACATAAAAAGGCTAAGTCACCAATGTAAACTGACACCTGCCGGTAAGGAAGCAAAGTTTCAATGTTGTCTTGACACTCCGCCAAGATCCGTCGGTGAATGCAACAATCTTAACAGCTATCCTGAGAATCCTGTCAACACTGAGAATGTTATTTGAGAGTTTAACTAACGAACTCCGTCTTCATGACCCAACAAGTTGTTGAGCATTTATGACAGACTTAGGGAAAAATTCTATAAATACTCGACGGAAGCACTTCATTTTTCACATGCGAATTGAGAAAATAGAGCGTAGCAAAAAAAAATGAAAAGAGAGCAGTTAGCAGAGCGTTCTTGACTTGATCCAACACACTCTAAATAGATCACTCACAAGTTACATAGATCGAAGTAAGTACCAAGCATATGAGAACTCTGTTATTATTTATGAAAAAGCCCTAAATTTGAAACAATGGCAATGACTTCAAGAACAACCAAATTGAAGAGTGAAAAGAAGAATGTCGTTAAGTTTATCAAGAATATCACTTGTGTGGAACCAAAATACAAGATATGCCTAGAGATTGCATCGCAACACGATGATTCTGGCGCATTTTCAAAAATTCCACCTAGGGTTTTGTTGATAGAAGATGTTAGATCATACATCCATTGCAATATCGCTGAGATTGGTGATCTGGAGATAGATCAAGCTTATAAGAATCTATGTGATGATCAAGGGAGCCTATATGAAGAATACAAGCACTTTCAAGTAAAAGGGATAACAAATGCCTTATATTTATTGAGGGTTATCAAAACTGACTAGATTAGGTTGGTACTAAGCAGAATGCATAATCAGAAGTTATGGTTGGATGAACCCAAGAAGATTACAAAGGATGTGTTACATGTTGTAACAGGTTACTCTATTACCGACAAACCAAAAGCTCACAAGCATCCCTCTCAACTAGAAGTTGAAAAAATCACCAGTGCTGTATGGGATAACAGAGGACTTAAGGTGAAAACCATCACCAATAAGGAATTGAGGTTCGATGCATGTGTCATAGGGTACAAGATCTTTCAAGCTAGCAGGATAAACAACATAGCATCAAAATCAGTAAGCACAACTTACAAGATTGTCAAGAAGGGAATAAAAATGGATCTATGTGAGATCCTACTGAAGCAACTTGATGAGAATATGACAACAATCAGGTCTGCCAAGACAAACACATGTAAGTTTAGTTCACTTATAATGTGTATATTCTTTTATTTTCAAGAATACTTTCCTTCAATTGGCAAAGTAAAGTGGGACACCACCAAGCTAGTCACATTACAGATAAGTGACCTTATCAAGTCACTAGGTGGCAACTTTGATTCAGTGATGACTGAATACTTCCTTGATTTCAAGGAAAAGATGATGGAGAGAGTAATTATCCCTGAACAATTAATTGAAAAGCATAGGGATGAGATATGCTTTATGGTGGATTCATATTTTGCTCACATTAAACCAGTTGTACCAAGGACATCCTAGTTACCACCTCTTGACTATGAGATTAACATAGATCAAGCAACAAATTCCATTGATGCACTGTTGAATGAACCACTTGACAGTAATCAACCAAGATTTGGAACATATGAAGAGGAAAAGTCTAAGATAAAAACTGGCCTAGTCATATAGAAGACTGTCAACAAGAAAAATAAGATGGTAAAGAATCTTGAGAAGATGCTGTCAGTAAATGAGGAGGATAAAGAACAAATAGAGGACACTAAGGAATAAGGTGCCATCGGTGAAGAGGAAGATAATAAAGAATAAGATTCTGAAGCTAATGAGTCTGATGCAACTCCACCTCCAACCAAGAAATCAAGGACCACAATAGCTCATAGGACAAGGAGCCAAACTGCAAAGAAAGATACAACACCTCTTAAGAAAGGTCAAGTGAGGACCTATAAGAGGAAGAAAAAAATATAGAAGCAAACACCTACTAAAAGGAGGAGAAGACTAGTCAGAACCAATGCCGACATTGAAGATTCAAAACAGAATGAGCCTAAAGTAGAAAATAAAAGATTAACCCTGAGAACAATTGATGAGACTGTTGATTCAATTGCTACAACATGTACATGACTGATGGGAAAATCAGACAATGGGTAAAACTAGAGCCTGAGGACAAAAATAAAATAGAAGATGCAATAATCAGGGCTATGGTCAACTTCAAATATGTACCAGTTGAGTTTGTTAACAAAATACCCAAAGAATTGAGTGACATAATCTTAGCACGATGGTCTTATGCTTTGCACACAGAAAAGGAAACAAGGGAGATGATACTTGTAACTTTCATGCCTCTTGAATAAAAAATGGAAGAGATAAAATAAATGATGAAAAATCATTCCAATAAATTTGTAGCAAAGATAAGATCCTACAAGGTGCTACAATGAAAGTTCTTAGATCTAGACAGCATGAAAGATGCTAAATGGAGAGAAATTCTTAATCTACCTGTAGAATCAACAAGCTATGAGAATCAATCACTTCTCACCGAGACACCTCATATGGAGGAGAAAAAAGAAAAATCAAGTCTAGAGCACATTGCTTTGGATAATCTGAAGGATATTGAGCCCATTAACCTAGATAAAGTCATGGATGATATTAAAATTCAAGATATCACTCACTATGATTCTAATAAGGATCAATAGAAGAATGATGTAATATTCATATCTCTTAAGGATCAAGAAAATCAACAAGCATTGAAGACACCAGGAAATAATGATATGGATGTTACTGATGAAACATGTCCAGACACTTCAATCATTGACATAACAAGACTGGACCCTACATAACATATTCAAAAGGATGAAGATGTCACTGTTCAACAAGCTCAAACCGACGAGCATGACACAACTCTAGATGCAGCACAGGTGGGGACATAGAACAATATGCCTATATTGATGAAGGCCATCAATCTGATAGAAGGAAATGAAGAATCTACTACAGATACAAGCATACCCATAGACAAGGGTGATGCAGAAACAAAAGATACAATAGATGAACCCAAAGATACAACTACAGAACAAGCTGCCACCACTGATCAGCAAGACAAGTCTACTGATCAGAATAAAGGAGAAAAACAAGTAGAGGAGGAAAATCAGAAGGAGAAGAGTGAAGGAGAAAAGACAAATGAACTACAAAAGAAAACATAAGAGAAATCTGCTGAAACACCCAAGGTTGATGAAGAGACGTCTTCACCTAACCAACAGGTGAACCCCGAGGAGAAGACACAAGAGGTTTCATCTACAAAGCTTTCACCGAGTGCCTTAGAGAAAACAAATGAACTAGCAATGGTAGTTCATACATCTGATTCTACAAAATTATCAAGGAAGAAGAAGTGCAAGAACACAAATCTAGTCACTCTGGATGAAATAATTGAGATTCCAGTATGTGATCCTAGAACATTGGATCCTAATGAGTTGAAAAAGTATGCTAGACTTTGTGAAAGGAAAGCTATCCACGATAAGCTAAGAAAAGCCACAAAGGAATCAAAAGTACTTGAAGTTGAAAAAGGAATCCTTAAGCAAATTTTACCTGATACAAATGTTGATCAAATAGCTCCCATGCTTGATCAATTAGTGGTTCTCACCAACGCTATCAAATCTTAGAATATAGAGGTTGAAAAGGCTATGGAAGCAAGACTTGAAAAGAAATATGCATTCAAGTTACAAGAGAAGATAAGCCAAGAAGTGGCACTGTAAAAGGTGAAGCTATCTGAACTGGTAAGCACATTGGATCCTAAAATTTTAGAAGCAATGGCCTTAATACAAAAATTAAGAACATTGGATCAACTCACAAAGGAGTATACCGATAAGATAGCACAAATTGATGCTGATCTTCAAGCCAGTGCACAAAATCTCACAAACACTGAAGATGCAGTCAAATTGCATAATGACCAGCTCAAGAAAGCTAGGAAGTTGAGACAAGATATATAGATTGCAGAAAAAAAGTTCAAAGATGAGGTAAATGAGCTTCAAGCTCAACTCTTACCAACTCTCACATTACTGCAACACCATATGACATAGGCAAGAACACTTATTGCCACCCCAGAAATGTTTGTCCTAGACAACATTTATGATTTGCATGCTAGGATTGAACTAGAGCACATGACATTGGAACTCCTCAAAGAAAAATGGGAGAAAATGATAGATGATATCAAGAACAGTCACTCCCACATTCTTGACACTTTGTAAGTTGCACATTTTTGACAACTTATAAGTTGTACATTTTTGTCATGATTATCAAAAAAGGGGGAAATGATGTGTACATTCATTCAGTAAAAGGGGGAAATGATATGTACAGTTAGTCATTTAAGAGAGGAAAGATAAGGGGAATGTATAGTACAAAGGCAATTATATATGTACATATACTTATACTATACCGATACATACAGTTATGGGGAGTCATATAATGACAAGGATATATACATGATGTACATACTAAACACTTTAGTATTTTGCACATATCAGTTTTTGATACTAATGTCAAAGGGGGAGATTGAAGACATATTTTTTCATTAGCATATGCAAGGAAAAACATGATAAACACCATCGGTTTATACTACACCGACAGATGGGGCACAACACTACTCGACGACAAGGTTACAAATATTGCTAAGTACAAAGCATCCAGACGCAACACTATTCTATGTTACCCAATGATAGAAAAGACAAAGGACCCTGACCAGTAACCAACAGTGCAAACCAATGAAATAGTCAAGAGTGGAACCTGACAGATGAAGGGAACCCAACGAACAGTTCAAAGAAGGAACAATGATAGACTTTTAGTTCACACCAACAATCAAGAACCGACAGTAAGTTACATCCCGCAAAAAGTGGATCTGACTTTCCACGTCAGATAAATCACTGAAGTTTTATATTTAGCTTCTTGATTTGTTTTAAATCCATTACGTGAGGGAAAAGCAATGTAATTATTATTGTTTTTATCAGTTTAACTGATTTAAAACATGAAAACTAAAGGATCAAGGTCAAGTTGTATACCTTGGATCTAGAGTTAACATTGTAATGCGTGATTCAAAAATAGGTCAAAGAAATTGTATAAATAGATGCTCAATCAATTGTGAACATGTTGTTCGATGATGATTGTAGCCACTGAGAGCATCTAAGGATCAAATAAGAGAATTCAAGAAACACCACAGACAAAGATCAAATCAGTTTTCAAGAACAAGAACCAAGGCTACCGACAAGCAGGAAAAGGTATTAATCAATCACTATAGGTGATAGTCATATATAGTAAGCTTTAATGGATCTGTAATTAGAAATTATAGATTGCATACAGTCAGGTCATACATATTGTACACATTCTAATAAGTGGGGTACACTTAAGAAATCCTTTCAAGGAAGGTGGATTTAACAATCCTATTTTAAATCTCTTAACCAAGTGCACACTACATCAGTGTTGCTAAAGCTCTTAACATAGTAGATCCTAATAGGTCTCCACATTAATACTCCTAATAGGGTAGATCATCAGAAGCGATCAAATCCTTAACCGAATCCCTTCCATTCTGCAGATAGTGAAGTTTTGTGGGTGCCATCCCCACCGCAGTTTTTACTTCCTAACAGGAGTTTTCTATGATATCATATCTTGTGTTATGTGTCTATTAATTTCATGAATGTTTCTATGAATTTTGCATAAAATTAAGTTTATGAATTAATACTACATGCATAAGAAATAACATTAGATTTGGTCAGTAATATAATAAAGATTGACTGCTAATGAAGAAAGGTGAAAAGTTAAAAGTTTTAGAGGTACTGATTCACCCCTCCCCTCTCATTACTACTTCCCATTGATCCCAAAATGGAGAGATGGTGGGAGAGGAGACAAAGATGAAAAGAGAGACATAGATGATGAGGATAATGGAGGGGATGGTGAAGGAGGATTAGTTGGTGCAGAAGTTTCCCTAGTTGGAGGAGGTGGAGATGGATAAGGAGATAGGGGAGATGATGAAGGATGTATGATAGGTTTACCATACAACATAACAAGATGTGATAGAGGTGTCCCCATGGAGGAGGAAGAGTATGTAGAGGTGATGTAGGTTAGCATTGAGGAGAGTGAGTCGAAGAGTAGTAAATCTAGTGATTTTGACTTTATTTCTAGCAATTTCAACTTTGAGGAGTCAAGTTTTGAGGATGGGGTTGATGAGGAGGAAGATATAGGCATGGAGGATGTTACTATAAGAGGAGATGAGGTTATGAAAGATGTGCCTATTAGGTAGGATGAGAGTGTTATCCTAGACATACAAGTACACAAAGTGAAAATTCATACTATAAAAGATTAGACGAGTACCACTTCAATAGAGGTTGGATACAGTTGAGGTGAGTGCACATGAAACTAAGGTAGAGAGGGATAGAGCCATTGTGAGGGATTGACATGAAATAAATGATGTTTAGTCCTTTATTTATGGGATAGAGGATATGAATCTTTGGCATGTGATAGATCAAATGTTCCAAGTCAGCCAAGAGGTCAGATATTGGCGCATATTATATGAACAAGAGGTACCTGCAGATCGATGAGCTCCAAGCTATATGACCTCCCACATATCACATGGTTGAGATCATAGAAAAAGGAGTACCAGGGGTGAAGTTATGCAACATCCTAGGCCATTACACACTAAAGAGAGGAAACTTTCTAGACAAGTCGAGGCATGACTTTCCATGACCGTGCCACCCAAACCCTTTGATCCAATAGCTAATATTTATCCACGTTGTAGACATTTTATTGAGCTTGTGAGCCATATTAGACAAACATTATGATTATATATGATATGAAGGTAGTACCGGTTGATATTTATTAATTTTGTAGACATTTTATTGGGCTTGCAAGCCATATTGATTAACAAACATTATGATTGTATATTCTGACACATGATTTTTTGAGATTATATATGAAATGCAGTTTTGGCGGTGTCTACCACTTATGTTTTACTTTACATTCTTTCTATCTATATAATCATGATGATGTGACGATGCTTAATTTATGATGTTTATGAAATGCACATGATTCTTTCCATTCTTACATTTTATACATATAACATGATTATCTATGTGAACACAATGATTTTATGAATTTAATGGTTAGATGTTCTACAAGATGAATTTGATGCTTATATTGACTTATGATGACTTATGTTTTTTTAATTTTTCTATGCATATTTCTAATGTATATGACAAGATACAAGTGATATGACTTAGAATCCAATTTATGTACTAACCTATTATGAATGTAGGATGCATTTATTTTTGGTTGTTTTAGAGTACAAGAGAATAATGAATGTAATAACTAACTGATAGAATGCTAGTGACATGACTAGGTCAAAAGAGAATTGGATGGATTGGATGAGAGGATAAATCATCCATTAAAATATTGAATATATAGATACCATTTATTTTTAAATCTCCATATTGGATGCTAATATTTTCATCATTGAGCCATTTTTATTTAGCAAACAGGAATGTCCACATCAAGATATTGAAAATCAAGATGGGATTATCCATTTTCATTTGACAGACACTTATAATAGACAAGGAATATTACCTTCCATCTAAGAGGGTGAGAATTAAGGGTTGAGGTATGTGCAACAGTCACAAGCAATTTGATCCATGAAAATATTTTTTGCATTGAATACTTTGCTCACATGTGAATCTGTCAACATAGACACCCAAAGTACTTTTCATTAGACATCATGAATATCCCATAAATATCATACAAGGAAAAATAAAGCCATGAACCATCCCAACTTATTTGATCACTTGTGGATATCTTGAAGAAGCATAGGAACATGACTCAAGATAAATCAAAATAAAGTAAGACTCACTTAGACCACAAATCAAATACCATATTTCTCTTTGTTTTTGTTTTGTGTTTGTTTTGATGATGATGACGTATGGTTCCAAGAATGAGGTACCTCTCTTAAGACTGACTTGTTTGGTTTCGAGTGCATCCATGCTTTGTATAAGTCACGATGACCAAATGATTGATAATGATTGATTGATAAGACAAGGTGACTAGTTTGATTGAGGACCAGTTGATAAGTTTGTTGATTGATGTGTGATTTGTGAAGCTTAGAATTGTGTTGCATCTGGTTTCCATTCAATGTTTGGCATAGAAAACATATTTTATTGGAAATGACAATAAAGAGATTATTTTTGGATTTTTTCAGGACTTTTAACTTTTTATTTTTTAGAACTTTTTACATTTTTTTGAGATTTTTTTTAGGATTTTTTAAAGAATCATGACATCTTTCTTGCCTCCAGTTAGGACATGAGATAGTTTATTATGGGGACTAACACATTGGATGGACTCATGGTAAGGTAGAATGTAGGGATGAAACAAATGACTAATGAATTTCAAGCCACATTTAATAGGATAAACCTTTATTATGGAAGTGTGGATGTGAATGACAATATGACAACAAAATGATGTATGTTTTAGCTAGAGTGAAGATAGATAGCGAAGCAACAATCTCTACACATGGAACTTGATTTCAAAGCTCTTACTATGATACTTGCCCAAAGCACCACTAAAGTGGTTTTCACCATAGAAAAAATTATTTCCATTGTATTTATATATTTTTGGTGTTAGACAAGATGCATGTTTTCTAGGTTTTCATCATGGTGATGATTTTTTTCTTTTTCAAATTTTATTTTGTATTTTTTGATGTTTTTTTTTTGTATTTTTTGATCAGAACATTTTTGAAAAGGGAATTCTGAAGAGCTATGTATATAACTTATAGAGGTGCATGATGTTACTAGGTTAATGAAAAGGATAACCCTCAGGTGTAGACAACTAATAAGAACCTATTCCATATACTGATGTGATGATGTAGGGACCAAGCCCATTTGGCTCAAACTTGCCGGGTTTCTCTCTATCAACCAAATTTTTCTAATTTTACATTAAGACTAAGTATCCAATCTCAAATAATTTGACGTGGACTTTCTTGTTATAGCTTCTGGGAAGATGATTTTGATAACCATGCACGTGATTCAAGGCATTTTGGCACTTCTCATCAAGTAATTATAACTCATGTAGCATGGACACATAGTAGTCTTCATCCATGACAATGTTCTATAGTGACACACACAACATGTGTAATGAAGGTAAATCAACCTCTATTTGTAAAATGACTTATGATCCATAGACCAGGGAGTATGGAGTGGCTCTAGTGGGTGTACAAATATGATTATAAGACGCTCATAAGGAAAGGTTAAGTTGTATGTGCTAGTCATGAACAAGATAATTGACAATATTTTTGAGGATTTTCAATATGGTTTTGTTAGGAACCTCAACTTGGTCGTTACTTTGGGGGTAATATGGCATGTTGAAATGGTTTTGGATGTGAAATTTATCACAAAGTTCATATACATCTTAATTTTAAAGGAATGACTATTATATATAATAATAGAAAGGGGAACTCCATAAACTTGGATATTTGCTCGCCAGTTATGTAGATCATTGAGATGACTTAAATACACTTTATGAAATGCTCAGTGGTGTTGAGGATGAATTTGTGACCATTGGATGATTTAGGATGAATTTTACCAATGAGTTCAAGTCCCCATTGCAAATAATGGCTAAGGTGATGTAATTGGCTACAATTCTTACACTGGTGCGTGTATCAAATCTCCACGTGTCTAGCATTTTTGAGACTTTTGTACAAATTTGTAGGAATTTTTTTTCATAGTAGGATAGTAGTATAAAATTTTGTGAGTCTTCACCAAGGTTGGACCACTAGAATGAGCATTACAAATACCTTTGTGTACCTCTTGTAAAGTTGTTTTTGCTTCATCGAAAGAAAGACATCTAAGGAGTTTTCCATCTAAAAAGGGTGTCAGAAATAATAATATAATCTGAAGATTTCCTAACAAAGGTTTTTATTTGATTTTGGGAAAATTCAAGAGGGATGCATAGGTCATGGAGGTAATTGTATATGTCTTTATAATATGGGGAATCAGGTTCAACAATATCACATGTGCGAACTCGGACAAGGTGACTTCGAAGGCAGGAAACATAAGTTGTTCTGCCAAGAACTCATAATGCATAATATAATTAGGAATGTCTAGTAGGGATCCCACAATTGTCATTACATCAAATAATTTGTTTTGTGCTCTAGAAACCTGGTTAAAAATGATGCAGTCACAATACTTCTTGAAATCTTCTACCATTGCCTTGTAGGGAATGAGCTTCTTATCTTTTGTCATATAATTGTTAGTGACATGTCTTATAATCAGATACAAATCTCCATAAGTCTACATACCTTTGGTTTTACATTGCACAAGAATTTTCAAACCAGTAACAAGATCTTCATACTTTGCTATGTTATTGGTACACACAAAGTTCAGTCTATATGATCTTGGTATAGCATCTTCCTAGAATATAATGAAAACAATTCCAACTCCTACTCCTTTTTTAGTATAAGGGCCATCAAAGTATAATTTCCATTATTTTTATTCTTCTAAACAAATATAGCCTCATCAGGAAAATCATTCAGAATAGGATGCTCTGTTGGTATAGGTGCATCGACCAATTGGCCTACAATTACTTGTCCTTTGAAAACTTTTAGTCAATATATTCAATATCAAATTCACTGAGAATCAACACCCACTTGGCCAGTCTTCATGTGAGTGCAACTTTGTTCAAGAGGTATTTCAACGAATCTATCTTTTCAATGAGTAATCTCTTGTAGCTAAGCATGTAATTCCTAATCTTTTGAGAAGCAAATACAACAAAGAAATAAATTCTTTCAATAGTAGTATAATTGAGCTCATAGCCAATGAGTGTCCAACTAATGTAGTAGATGGTGTGTTCTCTTCCTTCTGAATCATCTTGTTCTCAAAGTGATTTTGTAGAGGAGGGCATTGCTGATATGTACAAGAGAAATGATCTGTATGGTATTTGTGGCATGATAACTGGAGCTGAGAGTAGGTAACCATTGATTACTTGAAATGCTAATTGGCATTGTTCTATCCATTTAAATGGGACTCCCTTGTGGAGTAAATGATGGAAATGATGACATTTATCTACTAATTGAGCTATAAAAATTTAGGGTGGACTATAGATCTCCAAGTAGAATTCTGAGTTGAGTGATGTTTGTAGGCCGAAGCATATCAATTACAAATTTGACCTTTGTCGGGTCTACTTTTGTTTCCTGACGTGTTACGATAAATCCAAGAGATTTCCTGATGTAACCACAAAAAAATACTTCTTAGGGTTTAAGTGGACCTTATAATCCTCTAGTATTTCGAATACAACTAGAAAGATGTCTAAGTGGTCATCTCTCTAAAGTGGTTTAGCTAGAATGTCATCTACATATTCATCCATAATATCATGTATTATATCATGAAAAATTATTGTCATTGCCCTCTAATATGTAGCTCCTATATTTTTTCAGCCCAAATGAAATAACATTCTAGTAGTAGGTTCCCTAAGTGCAAGTAAATGTTGTCTTGTGTTGATCTTCTAGTGTGACCCTAATTTGATTATATCAAGAGAAGCCATCCATTAATGATAACATCCCATATCTAGCTGTTAGGTCCACTATGATATAAATGTTTGGGAGATGAAAGTCATCCTTTGGACATACCCCTGTCGAGATCTCTAAAGTCTGTAAAAATTTTAATGTCTCCATTTGGTTATACTGGAACAAGATTAGAAATCCACTCTACATAGTCCATTTGTCTGATAAAACCCACATCTAATATCTTCTTCAGTTCCTCTTTCACAAGTAGTGCAATTATAGGGTGCATTTTTCCAAGTTTTTTCTTGAATGTTTTTCCCCCAGTTGGAGTGGTAAGTGGTGTAAGACTAATTATTGATCTATCCCGAGCATGTCAGAGTATGACTAAGAAAAGTTGATTTTTCTATGTTTAAACAATTGGATAAATTGTTCTCAATGTTATGCTGTCAGTGATGCTTCTAGATGGATGGTTCTCTTAGTTTCCTTTGTCCTAATATTTAATTCTTGCATCTTTACCATTAGCTATGGGGATTTCTCCTGATTGTTAGGGATTATGTCCAATATTCCATCTTTGAGTGCCTCAAAGAGATTTTTACAGTCAGATACGTCCATTTATTTTACAATCTAAAGGCACCTCTCAATTTTCGCCTAGAGATTTGATGTTTTTATTTTTATCACTTTTACAACTAGAAGATGGATAAGACTCTCCAAAGTATGTTGCATAATCCAGATCAATAGTGAAACCAACTTTGTGATCCCCCATAGGTATGCCATTTTAAAGTCCAAATAATTCAGCAATAGCTTCATCAGTCTCAAATAAGTCTAAGTTCAAAGGGTCATGCTGTTCTGAGTTAATGAGTTCAAGGTATACTAATGAAACACTATCATTTTTGTTAGTGTATGAGAAAAGTATGATAGTGATGGTACTAATATAGGACTTGGATGAGGACTCATGTGACCCAGAAGGAAAAGGTTGGGGAGACTCAAAGGGGTTCCAATTTTTTTCTATCCAGACATGTTCGCTTATATGCAAGTTTTGTATGGGTATGCCATTCGGGCCTGAAAAGTTATGGCTTAAGCCATAGCTAGTGAATGTTCTAGTGGTATCCCATACATATTCCTTAGAGTTTATCTCATAAAAATACTCCTAATTAGGCTTAATATCTTTGAGAGCACAAAATTTTTGTTCTTGAGGTAACCGAGGGTTAACAATACCTTCTTTGGGTGGTTGATATCCTATACCTTGACACTTTGGGTTTGCCTTTGGTATTATTGGCTCTATGACTCCCTAATTTTGTTTTTTGAGACCATAATATTTGTCATATCCCAATTTTTTGCATAATGATATACCCCCTTCCATATTGGTGAACTCGAAGTGTGAAAATAAAGGGTTCTTCATCTCTGTATATCCAATCAGACACATAATATTCCATGATTCTTCGTCTAGTTCTCCTCATTTTGAAAAGGAAGTGGTTGGTTCATACTGAATAAATATTTTTTATTTCTTCTTGAGTGGTTTCCTTGGCCTTCCATAAGTTCTCGATCATATAGGTAGCTTTCCTACACAAAAAGAGTCAACATATGTATATTCTCCACAACCTTTGTCTAGGACATTTCTCTTGATCTTGGATAGGGAAGTGGAGGATGTGGATAGAATGGCAGAATCTAGGTATTTAGATGATGTCACTGTGGAGGCTGCATAGTTGATGGGGATTTGATTAGAACTAGAACCCTTGAGGTTGATACAATATAAGAGTAGATCTGTATCACCTGGCATAGTGATTTCTACTCCATCATAGGGAAAGTTTAGGAATTGATGGTACATGGAGGGTACAACTTGCATGGCATGGATCCAAGATCTTCCAAGAAGCATGTTATAACCAAGATCAAGATCTAGGACTTGGAAGGTTATGTCATATAATGTGAGTCCAATGATGATAGGTAAAATAATGATGCCCTTTGAAGGATGTTATGCATCATTATATGCTCGAATGGAAATTTTCTTCGTGGGATCAACACAACTCTCAGAATATCACAATGTTTCAACCAATTCTAATATACAAATATCATGTCTTGCTTCACCATATATCAATATTGTTTTGAATTTATGTAAATGGATGTATACCTTTATATGGAGGGGTCATTATGATAGGGCTTGTGCGTAGGTAGGTCTTTCTCTATGAATGCAACATGATGGGTAGTGGAAAGATGTCCCACCATGGCTTGAAATTCAACAATTTCTATATCTTGAGGGGTGGACAACTCTTGTAGGTCCTTATCAAGGACTAATTTATGTGAGGGTGAAAGGCACACCAATTCAAATATGGATATGTATGTTGATGTCTTGTTAAGATAATCTAAGATGTTGTATCGATCTATCAAACATATGGAAGAATTAGATGAGACTGACGGTTTAGAAGGGGCTCCCTAGACTTTGATTTTTGATCTTCATGTAGTGACAACACATTCAAAATATCTGCCCACAACTATGATTTTGGAGACTGTATGATCAAAATCAGAATGTATATGATTGACAACATGATTGTGGGAGAGGTATGTGTAGTTGGCCTTATTTATTTGTCCTAAAGCGGAGGCTTTACCTTTGTCACAATTTTGAAATGGATCTTTAAAATTGGTATGATCTTTATTTGATGATCTATAATTGTTTTGGACTTCAATTTTTCTACATTCAATTAGGTCTTGCATAATGTTTTTTAATTGATGGTAGTTCAAGGTTTTATGGCCTTTGGTTTAGTGGTAGTCACAAAAAATGTTATCGTTCCACCACATGTGTTTAATTAATGGACCAAGCTTGTAATGTCTAATTTATGGTAAGGTTACCACATTTTATTTAATTAGCTTCTTTAAGACAACCTCAAGAGGTTCTATAAGAGCCATATAAGTTTATCTTGGATTTGACCTTCTTGAAGGATATTTTTGTTGGAAATAATAGGTACTTGATCTGCACTCACCTAATGGTTCTTTATTTGCACTCATAAGCTTGATGACCATACTTATTGAAATTCTAACAATAACCATCAAAATGAGTAGATCTTGGAATATTCATCAGTTTTCTTCTACATACATTATCAGCGTGTCCAGGATTTCCACAATTGTAGCAAGTGGGTTTGGTAGAATTTTTACCTTTTTGACTAGTATAAACCTTAGGAATATTTGATTATTTCTCAACACCATACTTGAATGATTCTCCTTTTTCATATTTTCTATCACTGGTATATCCTAGGCCCGAAGTATCCCTAGTTCACCTTTGATTCTTCAATTGCTCATCAATCTTCTGTAGACTTTGTTCATATTGCTTGTATTTTTCATTTGTCTCTCTTTCAATATTCAATTCCTTCTTCAGTTGTTCATTCTCCTACCTTAGTGTTTCATTTTCAGCACACATTTGTAAGTTTTCATCACCAGTGTCACTTAGCTGTTCATTCAGTGCATGGTTCTTATGTGTCAACCTTTGGAGTATAATATCCTTTTCTCTGCTCAGATCTTCAATATTCTTCTTTGTAGTTTCAAGAGTCCTTTTTACATCTTCAACAACTCTCATGAATTCAAGCACTTCACACATCTTTATGTCTTGACTTTCTTGTTGTCTTTTCATCTTGGTTGCTTCTTCAGTCAAGAACTTGTTCTTTTCCATCAGATCTTCTATTGCAGCCTCAACTTCTTCATAGTTAACATTTCCTTCAGATAATTCATCAATGTTGTCTAGACTTTATTTTAGTTGTTTAGACAATTATTTCCTTTTTTCCAATGAAGTCTTAAGCTTGTTCTTCAACTCTTCAATCATCTCTTTGTTTGCCTCCAACTGTCTTTCATACTTATAGCTTTCCATCTCCTCGGATATATTCCCCAAGTTGCCAAAATTTTCCTCTAGAGAGTCTGAGCTCTGATACCAATTGTTTGAAATAATAGGTATTGAGAGGTTGGGGGGGGTGTGGGGGGTGAATCAGGAGTAATAATTTTTTTTGACTTTTACTTGTACCTTTGAATAGCAACAAGAGTAACTTCCAAACTATGAAACATATAACTATAAATTTAAAGTAAACGTGCAATGACTAAAGTAAAAACACATCCACACACATAACACTCATATTTTTATTATGGAAACTCTTGGTGAGAGGGAAACACCACAGTGAGAATGAAACCCACAATATTCTCACTACAGTAGAAAAGAGTGCTCTGTTAGGAGATTACAATATGTCACTTTCTAGGTGACTCACCCTATTATGAGTGACTGATACCTTATTAGAAGTATCTACAGTCCTATTACAGACTACCTTGTTAAACGATTTAATCCCATATTAGAGTGTTCACCTTGTTAGAGGATTTACAATAAAGTCTATCTATAGACTACCCTGTTAAGGTTTTTAACTTGTTGAAACTATTAGGAAAACAAAAAAATTAATTGACATGTGAAATGAAATCTTGAATGCTAATAAGATCCTTTGATGCTTTATTCTTGTTCGAAATCTGATCCCGAATCTTCTCTGAAAATGGCTCTGCAATCACTATCCAAGATCTTACTTTTCAACAACACTTCAACCATTCTTCAACAACATAAATATGTCAATAGATATCATTTTATAGCCTTTTACCTTCAAATGTAAACCTAATCAGGGTTTCCATCTCCCTCCAAAATAGCTTTATGAATCATAACTAATTCATAGAAACTTGAAATCCCTACTGCGTCGACCATAAAAAACTTTAAGTTGTTATCTCCAATGTGAAATATTCCTTTAATATTATTGGCCAAAATATACCTTGGATTCATACTCGAATCTATGCACAATTACCTAAGAATTGACTTATTAAACTCTTTAAACAATGTAATACATTTTTCATGTTGTCTACATTCATTGAATCATCCACCATCATAACCGATTTGACCAAGTAATCAAAACTGTTCAATAACCCTTAACTTTTACCTGTTCACTGAATTCACCAGTTGGTGGTATCTTCACTTATACCTTTATCGATGTGACCTAAGAGGCGCAGTCACAAGTATTATTATACTTGTTGTCTTTACACCTTCCAATGTACTGATAGAAAACTTGTCTTCCTTAACCAATCTATCCTTCACCCGTTCTCTTGTTCACCAGTTACCTTTCTGACTTAACTTCTTGTTGCCGATTGGTTATTACTATGTACCGGTTGGTTTAACTTCACATACTTACACAAAAATTTCTTACCTATGTAATGGTTTTCCAGCAATGACAACCATACTCTGTAAGATCATCATCAATTTCATCTATCAACATTCTACAATCAACATTTAACTTTGACTATAAACCTAATTAGGGTTTCCAATTCCCTCCAAAATTGCTTTATCAATCTTAACTAACTCATAGAAACTTGAAATCTTTACTGTGTCGACCATAAAAAACTTTAAGTTATTATTCCCAATGTGAAATACTTCTTCAATTTTATTCGCCAAAACATACCTTGGATTCATACACAAATCCCTAAGAATTGACTTATTCAATTCCTCAAACAATGTAATACATTTTTTTATGTTATCCAGATTCACTGAATCGTCCACTGACATAACTAATTTAGTCAATTAATCAAAACTGATTAATAACCTTTAGCTTTTACCTATTCATTGCACTGACCGGTAATAGTATCTTTACTTTTTCCTTTACTGGTGTGACCTAAGAGTCGTGGTAACAAATTATAGTTCACCCATTGTCTTTATACCTTCCAATGTACCGATAACAAAAATTGTCTCCCTTTATCGATCTGACCTTCACTCGTTATTATGTTTATCAATTGCCTTACTCACTTAAATTCTCATTACCAATTGGATATAACTTTGTATCGGTTGGTCTAACTCCATATACTTACACAAAAAATTCTCACCTATGTAATGGATTTCCAACAATGACAACCATACTCCATAAAATCATCATCAATGTCATCTACCAACATTCTGCAATCAACAATTTTTTATCATTAGTCACATTTGCTGACTGACTCTCATTTCAAGCTAAATTATTGTTTGTATTGGGATAATTGATATTTGTAGGGAATTGAAGATGAAAGATTAGTTGTGTGCTATTTATTGCATTCACATTAACTATGCCATCATTAGTCACATTCTTGTTCTTGGACCAATATTTGGATTTGTCATAGGATTGATTATATGAATTATTATTGGTCTCTTTATTGATTTTGATGTGTTCTTTGAGTATGAGTGTTCTTTCTGCTTACAAGCCTTGTTTAGTAAGTTCCTCAAAGGTGTCAATGCATTGAGAGTTTAGAGAGAACATCATTTCAAGTGTACAATTCTTAATGAGCATTATAAGGAATATGAAAGGGGGCTCTAGCAACCAAGTTTATCCAATGTTGTAAGGAGGCATAGCTTACCCATTTTTCTATTTTTTGTTACAAAGATCCATGATGGTTACTTCAGTGATAATGTTATGAGATTAGTTGGAGATAAATTTCTTTGCTAGCTATTCCAAGAACTTATACTTAGGGGTAATTGTGAAAACCATTCCATAGTTTTCACACTAAGAATTCATGGGAAAAGTCACATTAAGTATGTATCATTGTGGGTGCCTTCTATACATGTCTTGAAGAGTTCTTGAATGTGATCTCGTGGGTCAAATTTCTCTTTATATTTGTCAAATTTTTGTGTTTCAAAGTTAGGAGGGGAAGTTGGCATGTATAGTGACTTGTTGAAGGGATATGGGTATAGGTCCTTGAGAATATGTCTTTTTAGAGGCACTAGTCTGAAGAGTGGTCATCTGTTGTTCAATTTTTTGTACTTGTTGCGTTAATACCTCTATAGGTGTGAGTGGGATATGTGTATGTACTCCAAGATTTGGGTTTGTGAAAGGATTACCACTATGATGTGTAGATGCCTAGTGTAATATATAAAAATGATTGTTTTATTGATTGATTATGATTATTGATTGGGATGTGATTGATGTGTAAATTGTCCTTTAAGTTGCCTAGAATGTATTGAATTCCTTAACCCTAATTTAATTTGTATTGATTAAGTATTGCAATTGTGATTAAGGAGAAGATAAGATATTCCTTTTTATCCTCAAATGCACAAATGGGAGATCCAAGTTGATCAACCCCAAGGAAGGGCTAATGCACAAATGAATCAACTATTTGGAAAGGAAAATAACAAAGGAGATATCTTAAATTTTGTTAATTAAAAGTATGGAAATGATATATGACAGTAATTGAAGAGATAGAAGAAATGAACTAACCTTGAAATATTGTAGATCAAAGAATGCTATTTTCTGAGGTCTGTAGACTATTTCTGGAAAAACTGACAATTGATCCCGAACCGAAACACAGAGACTAACAAAACCCATAAATAATTTTCCGTTCCGATGTCATCTTATGAAAAATTTTGACCTTGACCCACAAATGTCAACCCTGACCCAATAATGTTGACCCTGACCTGCACAAATCCGAAAGTGACTCTGTTCGCGCCGTTCGAAAGAAAGCCGAAAAGGGTATCCAGATCTAGGTTCAAATCTGTTGTTCTGTACCTGTACCTGCAAGAAAAAGTAGATTATTTGTTGTGGGGGAGGGGTTTGCCTTAGTCAAAACCCAATTTTGGAATTAACCTCAAATATATAATTTAAATTATAGAAGTAAACAAAGCAAATGCATAAATTCACCTTGCTTGTGAAAGTCCTTGTGGCGGATTCAAATCCTTGAATCCACAAGTACACCTCAAAATGTGGAATGTAGAAAGGTAGGATGTCTTCGATCTCTTGCTAATAGATCTCCAACACCAAGTCTTGAATGGGTTCTTGACTTTGGAATAGGCTTGGAAGAAGGTGGATGGAGAGATCACCAAAAGGGCACTATGTAGCTTGAATCCTTCAATGGCCTC
>MU223453.1:2290925-2302666 GCA_018584345.1 Thuja plicata | reverse complement strand
TGATGTTTCTCAATTGCTCAAGGATGCATAGGCTTCAATAGAGAACTTAGTATCACTTCTTGATGCTTAGAAGACTTAGAGAAAATGAGAGAGAAAGCTTCCCTTTTATATGAAATTAGGGCACAATATTCTAAGGAGGCCTACATAGAAGGATTAAATTCCCATTAAAGCCTTTACCCTTAGGAGAGGACCTATATTAAATATAATTTAGGAATCAACGCTTCAGAACTCAAAACAACCGACTCGGAAGCGGGAAATACTTTTTGCAAAGGCCGACCTCCAAAATCTGTGAGACCCCAGGATCTGAACCCTGGGTCAAGGTCGAGGTCGACCCTGACCTAGGTCAGGGTCAAGGTCGACATAGACCTAAAAGGTCGACCCTGACCCTAAAGCCCATAATCACCAATCTGCAGTCCAGAATGCATAAATTAGGCTAAACAGGAGTGGAAAGAGGGACAGAACAGGGGGGGAAGCCATGTCAAGATCAGGAACCCATTCAAGGCGCTTGCCATGACCCCAAACCACTTACTCGAAAGGCTAAACACGTCTACAATGGAAGTGCTTCCATTTTATGACTATACACCTAGTTGTATGTATATGTTGATTTATATGCGGGGTTCATATATTGAGGTGTTGGAACACTGCTTGCTGTAAACTAGGTAAACGTCATATTCACTGATACAAAAGGATTAGCATGAGTAGGTGTTATCCCAAAATTGTATCCAATAGGGTTTAATGATCCACCTTGATAACCAATATTTTGATTGGAATGAGCACCTTGAATTATAATGCATGGGCTTGTGGTATTTTGATTAGAGGGCACTGCTTGCGAACCAATGTTATCACTATTAGTATTTGGTGAGAGACCTTGGGAAGTTGTGTTGATTTGATTGTTTGAACTTGTGGATCCCAAGGAATAGATGTAGTTGGATGAATTTATGATTTAGTGGTAGAAATAGTACTTGACACTGTGTTTGAAGGATTGATTTTCATGCTTGTTGAAGGTACATTGGAACTTGAATTGGTATTTTTCATCATGGGGTTTCTAGCAAAAAGTAGATTGGTGTATTGTGTCCCAAAAGATGTTGTGGAGGTTGTGACATGGGTAGCATTATGGGACACACTACTAGATGACATTCTTGATGAGACTTGGGATGATGAAGATGTTTGAGTGACCCCAATAGGTTGTGTTTTAGTTTGTGTCCCAATTTCCACAATGGTGGAAGTGTTGAATCTTGATGGAAATTTAGCTCAATTTTGGGCAAGCAAGAAGTATCTATTAGGATCTGTGGATAATAATGTGTTCATGATAGCTATGACCCTAGGATATTGTCATGAATTATCAATCTCTTCTTGGGTGCATTGAGCTTGAATATTTTGTATGATAAATTCACCATTGGGAGGTGGTAGAGTGACTCCTCCACTAGGTGGACGTCTTGAAATCTTAGGTGTCTTAAAGTCCATGGTGCTCATAGGATTAAAATTAGGGCGTGGGTATGATACATTCAACTTTTGTCCTTTTGAGATCATGTAATTGGCATATGTAAGAATGACTCTAGCTAGTTGTGGCCAATATGACTTGGGCTTAAAATAAGGTCTAAGAATGAGACTATGTTTGTGAGATTTTTGGAAAATTGTGGAAAATGGTAAATTCAAGGATAATATGACGAAAATGACAACTAGGGTATGATCCTTTTTTTGGAAAAAAATGACAAAGGCAAATGCAATAAATAAAATGACTATAATGACAACTAGGGTATGAATCTATTTTTTAATTCTTTGGAATTTTTTGGGAAAATGACTAAGGCAAATGCAATGAATAAAATGGCTATAATGACAACTAGGGATGATCTTTTTTTTTTTGAAAATTTTCAAGGGAAAATGAATAAGGCAAATGCAAGGAATAAAATGACTATAATGACAACTAGGGTATGCGCCTTTTTTTTTTGAGAAAATGACTAAGAGAAATGCAAGGAATAAAAAGGTTGTAATGACTACTAGGCTATGGAACAATTTTTTTGATTTTTTGGAAAATGACTAAGGAAAATGCAAAGAATAAAATGACTATAATGACAACTAGGGTATGAAAAAATAAACCCTAAGGGGAAATTTGAAAATTTTGAAAGTATGACTATAAGAGCTATCCTAAATTATTGAGAGAAACTCTTTGTCCTCCAAGTAGCGCTGACAAGGATAATATAACAATTGTGACAAAAGGACAATTTGATAAGAGATGTCAAAAAGAATCTAGCAACCACTATGGAAAGATCCAAAAAAGGTATATTCTCTAAATTCCAAGAGGTAACCCTAAAGGTAAAAATGTCTACATCTAAGCAATGCAAGACCTAAAGGAATATTTGGAACAAGCAAAATAACGACAACCCTAAAAAGATGAAATGATGCAATAATGGAATTCCTAAAAACAAGGGTAAACCTATGTGACAATGATGCAAGATTTTGACCTAGGAGAAATGAATGATGTAATTTTTACCCTAAGATGCAAAATCTAAAGGAAATATGCAGATTTTAAGATGCCAACTTTGGTGAATATGGTCAGGATAGACCTTAGGAAAACCTTATTTTTTAGTCTGATTGTTGGTTTATGGCATTGGACTCTGTTATGCAATTGTGACATTTGATTTAACAGATGCGGTGCAAAATATAGCAATTGCGACAAATAATCTAAGAGAAATAGGGGTTTGGACATGTAAATAACATGCAATTACATTGAAGAAAAATTATATGCGGCTCAAAATAACAATTGCAGCTAAAAAATAACAGTTGCTACTCAGATTTGTTCAATTGTAGCTCAAAATAGGCAATTTTTTGATCGAGTTTTATGTGATTTTTGTAACAAGAACAAAGAAGTATTCACCTTTGGAAAACCAAGGTAAATGAATGAGGGTTGCAATTAGCCCATTTGTTTTTGGTATCAACATCAAATAAAGAACTTCAAAATATGTACTAGCTAAGACAGAATGTGGATACTACTTACCAAGTTCCCAATTAGATAAATTTATATATTGAGACAAAGCAAACGAATATAGAATCAATTGTCAGTGGCTCCCCTCAACGACACATAAATCACTTGACTTCATATCTTGGAGATCTTATGAACCAAGGTATTCATGTCTCGATAATGAATAGTACGTAATAGGGTGTCTTTGGAGGTCCGACCTCCTGCACCAACAAGGATGGGTTTTTTGGCCTCTACAACATTGGTTCATAGTGGAAGAACTTTTGAGGTATTCACGTGTCTATACACATGGTGGATAGCACATTTAAGTGCTATCTCAACCCTTAGAACAAGGGTTTTACGCATCTCACACACAAGCACCAAAGCAATTTTGACTTGCATCAAGACCACAGTTTTGTTTGTGTATGGGTACTGAGAGAAACCATCGGTATAGAACATCATCACTAGTTAATTACGACTTTCATCAAAACCATGATCATTTATAAAGAGGATTGAAAGAAACATCGCTTGGGTCATTCTCTTGGGTGAGTACTTTTTTCTCACAAGGCATGCCCTTTTTCTAAAAAGATAAAAATCGAGTGTTGTTGCCACCTTTAGATGCAATGGCAGGTCCACCCTCTGAAGCACAAGTGTGAAAGACAATTCAAACACAATGATTCATTAAACTTTAAGAAAATGAAGTGCGATGGGAAAGCATATGGGTTTTTGAATTTTTTCTTTTTATTTTCTCCACAAAAACCCACACCACACGCTAAAGATGAAGGTTAACCAACCAAAAACCTTTAATCTATAAAACAAAAAACTATCTAGAAAACCAAAAAACCAACTAAAAGTAGAAAATAACACAAATTATAGAAATCCCAATACCCGATATTACCAATTGATTGTGGCGCTTGTCATGCGATAACAACATTTGATCATGTGATTATGTCTCATAAAGCAGTGATTGTGTCATTTAAATTGGCGATTACATTGTTTGATACTCGATTGCGCAAATTATTTTGCAACACACAAAACATAAAAATAGAGAAAACACAGAATTAGAGCCCAAAGTAGATGCATATGACATAAATGATTATGACACATAATCTGTCAATTGCGTCAAATTATTTATGATTGCATTGAAAAAATCTATATTTGTAAAAACTCAAAAATATTCCAAATATAGAAAAATACATGTTTGTTCACGTTAGGTTCACCAAATGTAAGGAGAGGAAATTGGTTCCTAGGCTATACCTGCAAAGAGATTAGTAGACTGAACCACAAAGTCCTAATCTATGCAATAGTTCCAAACTTAATCAAGGAAAAAAACAAAACATGATAATCTAATGCATAATGAATAATCAAATGAAAATCACACAAGATATCACCATAAATCTTCCTCGTTTCTCTCTTCTTTGTGATGTGGGCTCTTAGATTTGCATCTTTAAGTATTGATAGAACACATATTCAATAATGTGGTTCCGAAATAATGAATAATCACCTTCATTTTATAGAATTTAGGATTTCAATGGACAATTCAGATTAAGAGGCATTAACTGATGATGGATGGCTAGGATTGATTTTGACTAGCCCGATTAGACAGATTACTCAGGCTAATTGATAGTTGACTGACTACATGACAACGTTGATTCATGAGTTAACTTGGCTAATTGGTAGATAACTGATTGAATGGATTAGAAGATTGATTTGATTGAAGAGTTAAATTGTTAGTCAGTGGGAGTTGTGGAGGTGGAACTAGAATAATAAAATTAGTATTAAATATTAAAAAATCAATTAATTGTGCATGAGAAGGAATAAATAAAATAAATATTTTATTTATTTTTAACAGACTAAGTTGACTTTGGGAAAATGAATTAAGTACATAAATTAAGCATTCATTTAATTATAAAAAAAATCATTAGTAAATTAAATAATTATAATAATTATTTAACTATGACGAAATGAACAAAATAAGTTAATTGAATTAAATAATAATAATAATTTAATTAAAATTGACAAACCGGAGGTGTAGGCTAGGTTGCTCCTCCCCGGAGTCTCAAAAATCAATAGCAGTGGACCCTGGGCAGAATTAATTGCCAGAGGTAGGGCATGCATTAAGCAATAAAATCATTTAATTAATATCTAGAGGAATATTAGACAATTAAATAATTATTCAATTATTAGAATTTGGAGAGAAATGATGAATTTGAATTTTGAATTTAGAAGAAAGACCCAAATCAATTAAATAATAAAGATAATTAATTAATTAAAATGAATGTTAGTAATAATGTATCTTGATTGAGTAGACTAATGCTTCTCTCGCCTAGAAATATCTCATGGCAAGTTTATTCTCATCTTAGATATGTCTTGGTCAAGCATGATGAAAAGGACTACCCAAGGACAACAATTGAGGCAAGAGTTAGAGTTCTAGTTGCACAAATCAAAATTGGGTCCCACCATCTTGGTTGGGGATGGGTAGAGATGGACAAGTCCTTAAAAGAGAGTGGGATGAAAGAACTTGTCTTTTTTGCAATAAAAGGTTGGTGGACACTGAATGACACTTCATCTTTGAGTGTGTAACTTATCAGGATATTCGTACACAATATGAACAAAATTTAAAGGTGAATAGTCAAAATGAACTATTTGAAGAGGCAAGACTTCACAAAACTAGGCTTCTTAATCAAGATCCACAATTATAAAAAAACTAAGAAATTGTTAACGATGTTATTCTTGGTCCCTTAAAATGAATGTTATTGAGATCATTAAAACTCACTCACTACCTCTACCCTCTTTTTCTCCCTGTGCTTTGTTTATCGAGCGTATTTAATTATCTATGAGGCGTTTTAAGAGGTGCCATGCAAGCATCCAATTAGAGTTATCTCAAATATGTTAAAATGTGTCGATCGCCTTGTTGCTCCAAATACAATCATGTCATACCATTTCGGTTGGAACAAGTTAATAACTAAATGAGATCAACCATGCTATTGACTTTGATACAGATTCCTGCTGGATCAAGTCTTGCGCTTCATGAATTTGAATTACCAATTGACCTTGTCAAAATACATCGTGAATTTTGATAAAGCAACTTTCACAGAAATGCTTTTAGTTCAATCTTGGTTGCAGAGGGTCCATATGGGAAGGTCTCTGGTAATCACCAAAGGTTTCCAATGGTATGTGTTCAAAAATACAGACGTAATGATTGGCTTTTCTCAATGTTTTCAAACAATATGTTGTGAATTAAACCTGTATCAGCGACTTCCCCCATGTAAGAGCTTATGCTGGGCCAGTGTGTTGTGGTTAACTGTTCACATGGGAACGCACGCCGGTGACCACAATGCACCCACTGTTTAACTGCAGTGTTTTGCCATCTGCCGAGACAAATGCATATATGTTTGGTGTATCCTAAGCTTTCCCATTCCCTGCTCTGAAAGCATGAACTTCATTATTGACTTCAATCCAGCTGCAGCCTGCCATTCTTTTTACTCTCTTGCTTTTCATCAATTTCCTCACATTCTCTCTGTCTTCCCATCTTCCGGCTACAGCATAGATATTTGACAGCAGTACATAATGAGCAGAGTGTGCAGGATTCAGCTCAAAAAGATGTTTGGCAATATATTCCCCTAACTCCACATTGGCATGGAGTCTGCAGGCACCAAGCAAAGAAACCCAGAGAGTAGGATCAGGTTTACCTGGCACTTTGAGTATCAACTCGTGGGCCTCATCTAGGTGTCCAGCGCGGCCAAGAAGGTCAACCATACAGCTGTAGTGCTCTAGTCCAGGCATAATCTGGTAGGATTGGTTCATGCTATGAAAATATTTCCACCCATCATGTACGAGTCCAACATGACAACATGCAGAGAGAACAGCAATGAAGGTAATGCTGTCTGGTTTTGTGCCTGACTGCAGCATTTGATTGAAAAGTGTAAGGGCATCCTCCACACACCCGTGCATGGCATACCCAAAAATCATAGCATTCCATGAAACCAGCTCTTGTTTATGAATTTTCTTGAATACTCTGTAGCCCTCCTCTAAACTCCCACATTTGGCATACATATCCACAAGAGCAGTTTCGACAAAGGCATTACGCTGAAATCCACTCCGAATTATGTCTTGATGCACTTCCTTGCCTTGATTAAGAGCTGCTAAGTTGGCACAAGCAGGGAGAAGAGAGGCAAAGGTCACAGGGTTGGCCTTAAGTCCTGTTTCTTGCATTTCTCGGAACATCTCCAGAGCTTTCTCAAAAAACCCATGCTGCACGTATCCCCCAATAATTGCACTCCATGAAACCACATTATGCTCCGGCATTTCCCGAAACACCCTGAGAGCTTCATCTACATATCCATTGTACAGACATCCCCCAATTAAGGCATTCCATGAGACTACATTGCGTTGAGGCATTTTGTCAAACACAAGGCGTGCATTCTCCATGTTTCCACATTTAAAATACATGTCGACAAGAGCACTACACACGAACACATCAGAAGCAAACCCACATCTAACTACACCCTGATGAAGTCGCTTTCCATATTGCAAGAATCCCAAGTGAGCGCACGCTGAGAGCACAGTAGCGAAGGTAAACTCGTTGGGTTGCATTCCCTCCAGTCGCATTCTATCAAAGAGAACCAAAGCCACCTTACTCATCCCTTGCCGAACATATCCAGATATTATTACCGTCCATGAAACAACAGTTCGTGCAGGCATTTTGTCAAACACCTGACGTGCATCAGCTAAAGAATCCCATTTGGTGTATAGTGATACAAGAAGAGTTTCTGTAGAAACAGGAAGCTTAAAACCTGTTAGAATGATGTGAGAATGGAGCAGTTTGGTTAGTGCGAGGGAATTGCATTGTCGGAAGAGAGAATGATAAGTAGCATCCTCCACCAAGATGCCCTGGGCGTCCATATCCATCGCCTCTTTCAACATCCCTTCCTTCTTACACTTCAATCTTACAACACCATTCTCTCCATGCACATCATTAGTAAAGCAATTGGGAAAACGATGTTGAAATAACATTGATACCGTCTTTCTCATTTCTCATTATTTCTATCTCACAGGACTGAAATCCAGAGAAATGTTTCCAAAGATAAAACAGTTTTCTAAATCTTAACAATCAAATCTTATCAGCTGTAAATGTTTTGAAAAATAAAATAGTTTTTTTTTTCATTTTTAACAATTGAATCCTATCAACTGTAAATGTTTCCAAAGATAAAACAGTTTTTCTCTTTATCAACTGTAAATGTTTTCAAAGAGAACACATTTTCTTTCCCAAGTCTTAATAATTAAATCTTATCAACTGTAAATGTTTCCAAAGAAAACACAATATTTTAGCAGATCTTACTTCTTTCCCAAATCCTAACAATTGAATCTTATCAACTGTAAAAACTCTTGACAAAATCTAAAGACATTTGGTATAATGACAAAATTCAAATTGTAAGCAGTTCAAATCTTCTCCAATACTCAAAACAAAAAAAACAAAATAAAATAAATAAAAAGCCTCTTGACTATCAAGGGTTTGATAAAATTAGTTCATAAGACACACATGCATTTATAGCACCTACCAATCATCTTTATAAGCTTTAAATTTAAAGCTTTAGTTGATTAATATTGTATCCTTTGGATTTTTTAGGAAATACAATTACTTTTATATAAGTTTAACTTAATCAAACAAATGTAGTTAAATAAATATAAATCAATTTATATTATAAGAGTTTAGTTTATAATTATAATAAATATTTAAAAATTTAATGTGAAAGTTAGAATATTTAGTTTTAAAATCAATAATGAAATGGATGATGTCAAGTTGAATTCATTCATTGTTGTCTAAAAATCTATATTTACAATTTGTTGAACGAGTTTGAGTTTGTGTAGTTTCATAGTTTTATGTAGTTTGTACGAGATAAAATTTTACCATATAGAAATTGATGTTATATAATGTGCTTCAAAAGACTTCACGTATGCTCCTTGGTAGCTAAATGTATTAAGGTGGTGTCTAGGCACACTGTTGGGGAGATCACTAAGTCAAAAGATGATTATTGTCTCCTCGGTCAACTCGTCAACTAGCCAAATTGTAATGAGGGATATTAAAAACAATATTTATAAAAATGTAGATGACATATAAGTAGATGTGGTTCCCCTTTTCGCCTTTAGAAAACCAAAGTGTGACCTAGTGATCTCTTTGTAATCTCATAGAATCTAGATATGAATTATTGATATCCTTGTAAGCTCATAATAACTAATATAAAAGGGGGAGTTAAAATTTGAAAATTGACAGTTTAATTTTTTGATCCAATCCCTCAAGTTGTAGGATTAAACTAGGTCAGTCCCTGTTGGTATTATGGTAGTTCTAGAGGAGATATGAAGAGTAGTCACGAGTCGAGGCATAATTAGTTGTCGTTGATGTCAATGTATTCAGTTATCATGATTTCAGAAATTGGTAAGAACTATTCATGATCGGTAAAGGGAAGGTCAACTACGTATGTTGACAATTGTTCAGGAAGAATAGTATCATACACAAAATGAGGTAGCGGTCGAGTTGAGGAAAGATTCAAATGTTGCGATCCTAGATACAATATGTATATGGTAAGTGGAATCCATGATTCCAACTGCAACTGTTTATATCCACTTTTTAATGAATTATGTTTTGTGTGAGAAGATAGTTTACCTATATGATCACTGAACAAAGTTTCATATTAATTTGATTAAGGCGGTGGATCTGAAGCCGACATATTAGTTTTAAATATTGGTAATATGTTTGAGGATGACATATTAGATGTTGTTGACACTGATTTGAGGAGGTTGGATAATCTTTTGAGTCGAATGTGGTGGAAATTTCTAGGTCTTGTGCGACCTAATGAAAGTCTATTTAAGGAGCACTAAATCATTTGATTTAGGGTTGTGATCGTATTTTCAAGTTGGGCGATCACGAATTGAAGGAGCACAGATGAGTATAGTGTCAAAAAAGAAAGGAGCAGAAATGATCTGATTGGCAATCAGTGCCATTCTACATATCAACATATCTTGTTGTTCCCTAACAATTGCAGCAGGTTAAATCCCTTAACAAGGTGAACTTTAACATGTTCTTATTTGTAAATCCTTGAACATGGTAGCTTCTTTATTGAGGTTTGAAATCATCTAGCGAGGTAGATCATAACTGATATGATTGTACTCATAATAGTGTACACTAATCACTCATAACAGGGTGAACCCTCAAAAAGGGTATTTGTAGCTCCTAACAAGGAAAACTCATTTACTCTAACTTATTGGAATTGTGGGTGTCATCCCTATTGTGGTTTTTTCCATCTTACAAGGGTTTCTACAATAAATTATCTGTGTTATAGTGTGTAGAGATTGTGGATGATTGATATTGTTAACTTTTATTTGTTTGTTTCAGTTATATGCTTTGTTGTTCTGAATTTAATAGTACAATTACTTATATTAATGGTTGAATTTGTTTGTTACCTGTTTGTACTTATTCACCCCCTCTCAGTCATAAGGTTTCCAACAATTGGTATCAGAGCATTGGTCCTCTTGATATTAAGCTTAACCGCTTAAGGAAAAGATCCATATAAGTTAACATGGATAGATACAAGTGTGAAAAGCAACTTGAGAATGCAAGAAAAGTTATCAATGAACTGAAGGAAAAGATGAGGCATCCCATTGCTAAGAGAAGAGAGCTTGCTGAGAAATTGAGTGAAAGTCAAGACTACATTGAACAACTATCGGAAGATAGTGTTGGAGCTTTTTCTTGCAGAATCCTATATGGAAGCAATGCCCGACTCTTATAAAACCCAAATTCTGATTAAGTCAAGAAACAAGTCCAATTAACAAGGATTAAATCCTCCTTCACTTTGAGCTCCATAGGTGCAGGCGGGTGTACCTAACTTGATTTACTGTTCCTCATTAAATCATGCAGTGGATTAACTTCTCACAATGATCTTCTCCTACCTTTTACTACAAAAGTTGATAACAAATCCTACAAATGCTAACAATCAACTTTATGCAGAGCTTCACAAGCCAGACTATGAACTTGATAAGAGTAAATACAAGTGAAATAAGGATTCTCATCCTTCTTTTTGAGTTCCAAACTCCTTTTTGAGTTCCAAACTTAAGCAAGACTGACCTATTAACTTCCCTAAAGATATAGTAGTTTTCAACAGGCATGCTTAATATAATATAAAAATGAAAATGATAATAGTTTGTGTATGGATTTGATGGGAACCACGCAACCTAACACATTAAACGAGTGCCTTATCTAATGGGAATAGAGTCATTCAAAATTTAAAGACCTTTAACATCAAAGATACATCAAATGAAAATCTCGTAAATGATTACTGAATTAGACTATGCCTTACATAATCCATTCATACTTCTTAAAAAGCAGAAATAACTATCAAATCGGTTTCAATCTCCTACTCTCTGAAACTATCTTAATGTACGCCTCTCTCTCCGGTTTCCCACAGCTTTCCAAGGGCTGGGGTTAGTAGCCAAGGTTCACAAGTGCATGCAAATCTATTAAGCAATAACTACTAAACGAATAATCAAAACGCAAGCAATAAAATGTACAAACAACGAAAAGGAAGACAAACGAATGCAAACCCTCCGAAGCTTGAAGCTTCTATTGTCTCTCTCTACTCCTTCAATAACGCTGTGCTTGATGCTCAGTATTGGCTGGGCAGCGTCTATGACTTGAGAAGCGTCGAGATGTTGATAATTGCAATGTGTGTGTGTGATCGCAGGATGCTTGAATGCTGACAGAGTAATGGCGCTTGTATACTTGAAATCC
>MU223453.1:2272695-2290825 GCA_018584345.1 Thuja plicata | reverse complement strand
GATCTGATTGGAGTTATCTCTTTGATGATAAATGAATATTTAATTCATTTATTAATTAATTGTTTTCAACATGTGAGATAATTGAATTCTTTTTAATTAAGAATTGCTTTATTTGATGAAATTAAATAAATTTAATTGAAATTAATTTAATTGGAAGAATAAATTAGTAAGTTTAAATATTTGGATTTAAACTATAGGAAATTGAGTTTAATTGATTAAATATTGGTAAATAATCATTTAAATGTTAATTAATTAAATAAAATTAATTATTTAATTAATGTTGAGAATTGGATTAGATGATTTGAGAAGATGAATTTAGAAGAAAATAGATGATTTAATTAATGATTAAAAAACCATTAATTAATAGATGAAAATTAGGGTTTTAATGTAAAGTTGCAAGCCTGTCCATTTTAGGGTGTCTACACTTAAGGATTTAATTCTCTCCTTGAAAGTGTAGAAACCCTAAAATGGACAGACTTGCGACTTGATATTAAAAACACTAATTTTCATCTATTAATTAATGATTTTTTAATCATTAATTAATTATATATTTTCTTTTAAATTCATTTCATCTATTAATTAATAGTTTTTAATTGTTAATTAATCATCTATTTTCTTCTAAATTCATTCCCCAAATCATCTAATCAAATTCCCAAAATTAATTAAACAATTAATTTTATTTAATTAATTAACCTTAATTGATTGATTACCATTAATTAATTAATTAAATTAAATTTCCTAAAGTTTAAATTCAAATATTTAAACTTATGGAAGATGAAATAGATAGGTGGAAGATGGCTCTGCAACCTGGTGTTGCTTTCGATGATGATGTCCGCATGATTGCCTCATGTCCTTGAGTTGCCCCGTGTCCTGTTGTTTATTGCCTGTGGATTTCGGTTTGTACTTTTTGATTTTTTCGTGCTATTTTTTATGGTTTGCGTACTTAGTTTTTGGTGTGCCCTTGTTCTTTCTTCGCTGTGGTTGGGGTTTCTTTTTGCCCCTGACCTAGGTCGCGCGTGTGATGGGAGGGTCGAAACATGGTGATCCCTCTCATATTAATCTGGAGGTCGTTATGGCTAAAGCAGAGGGTAATATTAATGATAATAGCATTAAATCCGCAATTGATGGTGTTTCAGACCAGCCGAGCGAGAAGCTTTCTTATAAACAAGTGGTGGTTGATAATCCTTCATCATTCTCAGATAGTGTAGTTTTTAACGGGGTCTTCAACAGAAAGGTGGTGGAAACAACAAATGGAGATGTGGGACGGGCCTCAGCCCATGGAGGTAGATGAGCTGAAGGTGGAGATGTCGAATCTAGTGGTGGCACAGGAGATAATGGTAGGTTTCCTCCTCCTAGTTTGAATAATCTCTCACTTTCGCCCAATGAAGAAATGGTTAGTGCAATAAAATCTGAACAGAATAGGCTTAACAATATTGCTATATTCTTTGTTTGTTTGGATAAAGATGCAATTCCCTCAAGGAAATTTTTTGACAAATGGCTGGCCTCAATTTGGGGAAAAAAACTTGGTTTTCATGTCACATATTGCAAGATGATTCAAAAAGGTTTGTTCATTGTCTTTTTAAAAACCATAGTATGCAAGAAAAGGTTTTGGACAAGAAGTTTTGGAACGTTGGTCGTTCATTGTTTAGGGTATACCCATGGTCACCGAAAGGCAATTTGGAGAAAGTTGCTGCCAGTTCCTCGCCCAATTGGGTTGAGATTAGAAACCTAAATGTGGAATTTTTGCCATTTATAGCCCATATTTTGAAACCTCTCAGATCGGTCCTGCAGGTCAAGCAAGCCTGTGTTACCCTTCCCCATCTTAATGCTAGAGTTCTAGTTGTGCTTACACCAGAGGTTGACTTCCCAGATTGTATTTCCCTCAACCTCGAAGGTGAACAATTTTGTCAGGAGATATCCTTGCTAGGAAATCTTAGTGCGTGCTTCCACTACAAATGCAACGGTCACTCTAAGAGAGATTGTCCGACCCTAAAATTTGTGCAGAGAGATAAACCTACTCTGGAGACTAATCCTGTGAGTAGAAAAGGTGATAATGGTAGCGTCAAAACACCCATTGGTAATAATAGAGGGAAGAATACCCAAGATAAACCTAATAAGACTGCCTCTAATTTAGATAAGACCGTGCCTAAAGAGCTAAACAAAAATGCAGCAGATTATAACAATGCTTCAAAAGGAATCATGGATAATAATAGATTTGTCACTCTTGCAAACTCATTATTTGATGAAGAATTTTTCATTGTTCATGCCCAAGACCTTTCAATGGGAAATAATCCTGGTACCCTAGATGCCCACCCATCAATTGGTGCTGCAATTGATACCCCCAATTGTAATAATGCACTCACCAAATTGAATGCCCAACAACTAGCCATTGTTTCAATTAATGAGAAAGCTGAGAAATTTAAACAAGATAAGAAGGACAAGCTGCCCCCTCTGTGGAATACGATATTTCTCCCGAGAATATGCAAATAGTTTCTTTTAATAAAGAAGAGTAGTTCACAGAGGTGACTAGAAAGAAAAGGAAAATAGGTGAAAGGAACACTCTGGCGAATAACAACGAAGGGAGGAAAACTCTTCCAGATTGTTTCAATAAGATGTGCAAAAGCGCAAAACCCCTACCCAAGTAGTTACCCATGATGTACATCCATAGTTGGAATGTGCGTGGTCTAGAGATGCCTGATAGGAAGTATACGGTGAGAAGGTGGTGTAACCAACTGGCTCAAAAAGATTTCATACGTCTGCAAGAGATAAAAGTGGTAGGCTTTCAAGCCCACACTATTCTCAAATTTTTGTGGGATAAAGCAGTCGGGTTTCATTCTAATCATGAGAGAGGCAAGGGGGGTGTCGCTATCCTTATTAACCCTAAATGGGAAGATCATATTGAAATTCATGGATGCTCTCCCTCCCAAAGGGCCATCTGGGTAAACATCAAATGTAGCACATAAGTGTTTGGTATTTATAATCTTTATGCATCTAATTGTTACAGAGAAAGGGTTGGTCTCTGGGAGTGGTGCTCTAGGAATCTACCTAAGCAGCCTTGGGTCTTTGTAGGGGACTTTAACATGGTGGAGCACAAAGTGGATAAGATGGGAGGGTTGTCTAATGGATGGAAAGGTAACAAGTTATTCTTCTGGCATAATTTCAAGAGGAAGTTCAATCTTGTTGACCCCATGGAACAAATGCATGGCCAATTTGATGATATCTGGTTCACATGGTGTAATAACCAAAAAGGTAAACAAAGAGTATAGTGCAGACTGGATAGATGTTATGGGGATGCATCTGCATTCTCATTTATAGCTGAAGGCAGGCATGCCCCAGTGGGGGTATGCCCTGCCTCAATTTCTGACCATTCACCCATTCAAACCTGTATCAGATTTGAAAAAAATGTTGTAGGAGGAGAAGAGGGGAAAATTAGTAAGCATTTTAAACTCAATATTTCATTACTAGATGATGAAGACAACCGGGATGCCATTGAAATGGTCACCTTCTTAACTAAGCTCTGCAATCCATTAGATGACTCAATTACACTTTGGGATAAACAAACTACTGCCTGGAAGAACATTTTTCAAGTCATTGGTAAGAAGCTTGCTATAGACAGGAATAAGGAAGAGAAGTGTTGGCAGAGCAGAATAAATGAAATTGAGAGAGAACTGCAGGATAGAGGCAATGACAACATATTGGAAACTCATCTAGCCAATACTAAGCACAATCTGAGACTCATACAAAGATATAAAACCAAGGGACAAAAGATTAGAGCAAGAATGAACTGGATGGAAGAAGGTGATAAAGGATCGGGGTATTTATTCAATATTATTAGAGCTAAGAAAAAGAGAGAGCTGATCAAGGAGATTCAAATGGGGGATACACTCACCAATGATCCTAAGAACATCAGGACTACATTTCATCAATTTTACAATGAATTGTTCACCTCAGAGGTCACCACAGACAGTCAGAGAGCCCTTGAGCAGTGCCTAGATATCATACCCAAGAAGCTCTCTCTAGAGGATGTTGCAGCTCTTAGAAAACCCTTGTCCCTTGGAGAGATTTCTGCAACAATTGACTCTTTTTCCAATGACAAAGCTCCAAGATTGGATGGGCTCCTGGCTGAGTTCTACAAAAAAAAAAGCTTGGGTAGGGATAGAGCTTCTGGGAGTCTACCAAGAGGCATTGAGGAAAGGCTCCTTAGGGGTGAACATTAACAAAGGGATGGTCAAGCTCCTCCCCAAGGCTGGTGATAAGACACTTGTGAAGAATTGGAGACCTATCACCCTTCTAAACCTCTCCTATAAAATTCTTGCTAAAGCCCTAGCCAGGAGTATTGCCCCCCTGTTGAATAAGTTTATATCACCAACACAGACTAGATTTATACAGAGCAGGTACATTTTGGAGAATCTTGTCACTAGCTGGGAGGCAATGCATTGGGCTAAATCTGGAGGGCAGGAGGTAGCTATGGTGTTGCTAGATTTTGAAAAAGCATATAAAAGAGTAGAATGGAACTTTGTACTTTGTATGTTAAGAGCATTTGGCTTTCCTGAAATTTACTGTAATTGGATCAACATTTTATTCAAAGATGCCTCCACTGTCATAGATGTGAATGGGGAGTTATCTGATCCAATAGTTATGCAGAGATCTATCAGAAAAGGATGCCCAATAGCCCCCTCCTTATTTGTTATTGCTGCTGAAGCTATTTATTATATTCTAAGGGCAAAAAACATGGGACCCCCAATCAAGGGAATCTCTCTCCCAAACAGAGAAGAACTTATAAATATACACTTTGCAGATGACACAAATGTCTTTCTAGGATTGACAGAAAGCAACTTTGATCATGCTATAGAAAGGATCAATTTCTTTTGCAAAGCCTCGGGATCTAGAATATCTCCACATAAATCCACAGTGCTTGGATGGGATAATGAACCTCCTGTCTGGTTAAATGGTAAAGGGTGGCAGTGGGCAGGACCAAATAAAATTTTAAGATACCTAGGTATACCATTCTTAGTGGAACCAAACTTTGGGAATATGTGGGACTGGCTTTATGAAAAAATTAACAGGAAGCACATTAAATGGCAGACACAGACACTTTCCCTTGCTGGGAAAATGCAAGTAGTTCAAAAAGTTCTATCAACCCACCATATATATTATGCATCAACATGGATTTTTGAAAATGCTCAAACTAATTTTTTAGAGAAGATCATGAGAGATTTCCTATGGTCAGATGGTAAAGGGAATAGAAAAAGACACTGTGTAAAATGGGACTGGTGTTGCCAAGAGAGGAAATAGGGGGGCTTAGGGCTGAAAGATATTAAACTTCATGGGGCTGCTTTGGCAGCCAAATGGATTATTAAAGCCATGTGGGGCAATGAGCCATGGAAAATTCTTATTAGAAACAACATTGAGAGGTCCAGTATCAAGAAAGGGAAACAGTGGAAAGATATCCCAATTTGCGACAAGATGTTGGGAGAGTACAAAATGAGTTTATTTGGCTCTAAAATTTTCCAGTCTCTCTAGAAAGCTTGGACTCAAGTGAGAAAAGGTATTTTGGAGAGGGGGCTGTTGGGGGTCCTCCCTTCTTTGCTGTTATAGATAGATCAATTTGGTGGGGGCTATATTGCAATGGCAAACCACTGGCCCTTACCCAAAGTTGCTCTGCCAGAAGTTGGAAGCTGAAAGGTATATCAATTTTACAGGATCTTTTGATAGATGGGCATTTAGGGACTTGGGAATACATTAGCTCCAAATACAGTATCTCGGTGTCCCAAAAGAAAACCTACACACTCATAAAAAAGGCTGTTAATGGATAAATTAAAGGGGATTTAATCGACACAACAACATACCTCAAGAAGTGTAAATGGAAAGATGGCACACTACTATCTGACTCTTCTTCCAAACAGCTTTACTGCATTCTTAAAGAGGAACCTTCTATCACCACACGCGTGACTCAGTGTTGCGGGCAATTGAACCCCTTCTCCAGTTGGCAATTTTTTTTTGAATACTTTTGGAAAGGCAAAGTTGAACCCAAGAAGCTTTTCTTTAGATGGTTGGTCTTGATTAAGAAACTTGCAGTGGGTCATGCCCTGTCTTCCATTGGTTTATCCCCTGTCATATGTAACTTGTGTAAGTTAGTAGAAACTTTTGAGCACCTTTTTTTTGAATGTTTGTATGCTCGTAAAGTTTGGTCTATTTTCCTTGGATCTCCATGTTTATGGAATTACAAACCTAGAATCACTTGGTGTGAAATTCTGGCAGGTTATGTTGAAATGTTTGATTCTAAGCTTAATTGTTTCTGGTTTTCACTGACTTGTGAGATTTTGTGGGTGCTTTGGAAGGACCAGAATAGAGATATTTTCCAAATGGAGAAGAGGAACACTACTGAGTTTAATTTTAAACTCACACACTTTTATATTATGACACAGGTATCCATGGTGCTTAACATACCCAAAATAAAGTTTATGATGCTGGTTAGGGAAGGCAACCTTATGATACACAAGGATGAGGTCCAAGCTACATAGTACATTGTCGATCACCAAATCTTTCGGGAACCTTCCGAGGTAGATGACTTTAACAGTCTTCTGGGTAGTAAGATACCTGATCCTAGAATTCAGATGGATAGTGCTGACAACCAAGTTGAACAGGAGGAGTGGACAGAGACTGAACCTGATGCAAACCGAGAACAGGAAACTACCCTGCCAGATGCACAGTATGAAAGCTCATGGGTCCCAAGGGACAATATCATCCAAAATGATGGATGTGAATAGATGTTTCAAACAACACCCTCTTTTTGTAAACTTGTTAAGCTTAGTAGTATGGATCTGTAACTTGCTAAAAAAATAGTAAATTTCATCTCACTCCCCCAATTTTGTAACTGTATATGTTATGGGGGCTGTGAGTAAATATTTCAGAATTTGATACCAATGTTACTTGTATATGGTTTTAACTATCTTAATATAAATTTTTTATATTTAAAATTAATAATTAAATTCTTCCAATTAAATTAATTTAATTTCATTCAAATAAAGAAATTATAAATAAAAAAGAATTCAATTATCTCACATGTTGAAAACTTTAATTTCAAAAATGAATTAAATATTTATTTATCTTCAAAGAGATAACTTTAATTAGATCACATGGGTTACTCCACCCATCTCTTCAGTTCACATGGGTTTCTCCACCCACCTCTTTAGTTCTAAAAGGTAACTCAAAATTAGCTCTTCAGTTAACCAAACTCTATATCCTCTCTGCCAGTTGAAGAGGTGGAGTTTACTGATGACTTCTCCAGTTCCCTTTGATCCAACCGTTCATCTTCCTATTTCTGGGATTGATCTCAACCATTCATCTCATTCTCAGTTCCTATATAACACACCCTTCATAACCATTTGAAGGATCTAGGATTTTAAGCTCACATGCGCCATTACTCTGTCAAATTGGTTCAAGCATCAAGCCATCTTACGATCACACACACATTCAATATCAAATTCTCGACGCTCCCAAGTCATAGACACTGCCCACACCAATACTGAGCATCACACAAACATCATTTCAGAAGGAGTAGAGAGAGACAATAGAATCTTCAAGCAATTGGGTTTGCATTCATTTTTTTTCCTCTTATTTGCTTGTACATTTTATTGATTCATAGTTTCATTATTAGTAGCTTGTTTCTTATCGATTTCTCCCATTGTGAATCGGTGCTACTAACCCCTCATTGATTCGAGGTGTGTTACAAATTTTGATCCATTGCGTACATTTTGGTGAACCCGACGTGAATCAAACAACCCAAATATTACTTGCAGACGACAAACAAAACCTTTTGGCCACAACCGTACGGTTGCAAATTCATTTTTTCATGCTTTTCTCAATAAACATATAATTTCACAATCATTGGTATTTTACCATAATTGATGAAATGTTGCCGCAATCATCTATTTTATTGCCGCAATCGTTGAAAGATTTTTGCAGAATTTTTTTGTCGTTATTCACAATTCTATTTTTTTTTCTCTGTGCCACAATTTCCTGATCTGTACCGCAATTGATATCAATTTACCGCAATCGCGCAAAGTTTTCCGCAATCAACCAATCTATGCTGCAATTGCCAGTGCTTTGCAACAATCAACAACACTTTTCCGCAATCGACCGTATTTTTCCGCAATTAACAGTGCAATACCGCAATTGACAAAATTATGCCACATCTGATCCAATTTCTCTATTTTTTTTAAAAATCTAACTTTTTTTCTTTGTTTCTGTGCAGGATTGGAAAAATCACTAAAGCATGGAGGAAAGTAGGCCATTGTGAGTATCAATTGTTTCAAAATCAATTCTCGATTGTAACATTTTTGTGGTACTAACTTATCATTTCAGCTTGTGGTGTGGAAACAAATTTAACAAAGCAACTTAAAAATCATTCATTTGTCATTTGGGAGCTTTAAAAAGAACATTGTATGCCAAACATCACAACCTCATATTTACATATTGGTGCTTAAAACTGACGTGGAGGTTAAGAATTGAACAAAAGAAAACAAACATTTCAAATTTGCGGCATTAAAACTGAACAAGCAATCAACACCTACTTTTGGGCTTAAAAATGAACACTTGTGCTTGTATGGTGGTTTAGCTTAGTTCACATTTCATCTTTGGGATTTAATCGATTAACCTTGCGTCTCGAGTTTTTGGTGCACTTGCACAATCTGTTAGATTAAACACCTTTATACTTTTTAGAAAGGCCTGTCCGGGGAATGCAATTCTTTCTCAGAGAACGACCTTAAACTAGTAATCCTTCCGATCAGTATATAAACAATATGTGAACCAAAGTTTTGTTTTATATCTAGCCAATCTCAAGCGAGGTGTGTTGATGATAGTATGGATCAGGTGAATATCCCTAAGGAACCAGCGTGATCAACTAGGCTCTTAAGTGAGTCACACATGTACAAACCGATTGGATAGATGCCACAAACCCTTACTACAACCTTGTTAAAATAGAGGCCAACCCAATTCACCTCCGAACAGATACCTTATTATAGTGCAAGGGGTTGGAGAATTTCCCCCCAAGATTCCTAACATATGTGTTCCAAGGTATTTGTGTAGTGAAAGAGATCTTCACTATCACGGCAACAATACCTGGCAATGACAAAAACACGGGCACCTACATCATGGATCTTTGTGTCCTAGTAGTGTGACACTTGTTGTGTGAGCTAACAAACATTCAAGCATTGGGCCTATAATATTGTATTCTGAAGCCAATTTGACTTAGATTAATCTGACTGTCTTTGTTTAGACCTTGTGAAAACACATGCAACTTGAAAAAGTTGTAGAACATACACATTCCAGTCTTAATCTTTCAAAACACATTGTCTATTGTGCTTGTTCTTTTATTAGTTACCAAAATGAAAAACAAACATTAAAACTGTCAAAATGAGTCCAACGTGTTAAAGTCTAGGGTTTTCAACAATCAAACTGTTCTGTAAATCAAAAGCCTTGTTCTAGTAAATCAGATCTATCAAACAGTGAAGTCATTTGTTAGTCTTTTTTGAGACTATCTCCCCTTTGCCGCAATTGCCTACATTTTTCCGCAATTGATGAAAGTTTTCCACAATCGTCAGTTTTATTGTCGTACTTGACCTATTTATTACCGCATTCGACTTGTCACTTTACCACAATCAGTGGAGTTTTTTTGCAATTGACCAAAGATTTTTTAACACCTATTTTGACCTAAAAATCTTGAAAATACTCTTCATTCTGTGTAAAAGATCAGTGTTTATCCTAGAAAAATGCGAAGAGCATTGTGTGAATCTCTAAACTTTAAAGATCATCCATTCTTTGAAAGCACAATTACTGTCCAAGAATTGTTAGTTCAAAATTTCTGACTCAAAATATCTTGATCCTGTTATCTCAAAATCATCATATATCTATCAGTGACTTTGTCCCAGGCAAAGGTCGACAATCTTATTCTTACATCATCAAAACTTTGAGATCAAGATAAATCAACATATGTCTGTAGAATTACCCTTGTCCAAACATAACTCAGACTCTCCTAGAAAGGTTGTCCTTTTCTTTTTGCTTTATATCACTTGTTTTAGCCATAAAATCTAGACCACACTATGTCTCACACACCTTATGAAGGGCATTACACAAGGTCGAAGGATAAAAATCAGCCCGATGAGTCTTATATCAACAGGTTTCCCGCTTGGGAACAAGAGAAAGAGGACGACCCTTTCAAAAATACTAGTCCTTCTCTTTTTATTGAGAATCCCGATGGGTTAGCCTTGTTCCAAAATTTCACAGAGGAGGAGCTTAATGATATAGAGCAAGATGCCTATTCTGCACAAGTTGTTGATGTTGTTGTAGAGAGGAATCCTAAATGTTTCTTAGCCATGTTGATTAAAAAGGGAGTCAAACTCCCCGCTGAATTCAATGTGTCAACCATATGGCCTGAAAACTCTCTCACAGGTCAAAACACTACTCGACCCTCTCAAACAGAACCTACGGTATCTGAAATCTTCCCATCCTTGAGAACAACGACATCAGCGTAGACTGTGTCCAATCAAACCAGCTCTGCGAACCAAGCAAGCACATATTCCATGCAAAGCATGATATGCTCCCAACTAAGTACACCCATGGTCACTAGTGTGCCTCAAACCTTGGCCTCATGGCCTGTCCAATCAAGCTCTCATGCTATTCCCTAAATTCCACCAAAAATTAGCAACCCTTTTACAACTATGTCGCTACTACAGACAGTCCCTACTAGCTGCAGGTCCTGCTTTTAGTCAATTCCCACCCAAGGTTAGGCCTTTTCTCATTCAGGGACCACAACAACCCCAACAACAACAACCTCAAACCTAGCAGAAAAAATCCTAGCTTCATTAACAACAACAACCTCAACCCCAACAACAAACACAACAAAATCAATCTTGGGCCAATCACATGACGCCGTATCAGAATCATGTGTTGGGAAATCAATATCAAGTCCCAAGGATGAGATCTTATGTTCCTACTCAAGGAACGTAGAGGCACAACCTCATACCTACTACAACATAGAGGTACAATGTCACCAACCATCCTCATTCCCAAATAGACATGCTGATCCAACAAGTGCATCACCTTCAAACCCAAATGATGGATATGAAAAATCAAGGGCAAACTAAATCCTACACCGCATAGGATTTATACACGTACCCCTTTGATCACTCTCTTCACATGTCTCTATTCCCAACTCATTTATTGGTACCAAAATTTGACAAATATAGGGGAAATACCAATCCTATTGAGCATATATGAGAATTCTTTGCTAGTTGCATCGAGGTCGCACACGATGAGAAATACTTAATGTGACTATTCCCACAAAGCTTAGCCAGACTAGCAATGGAATGGTTCTCTCATTTACCTCATGGCATCCTGTCTTGGGGTAAATTGGCCAAAAAGTTCATCACTCACTTCCATCATAACATCGAGCGCAAGTTCAACATCAAGGACCTTTGTGACATCAAACAAAAAGATGGAGTCCTTTGTAAAATTCCTACAAAGATGGAGGAATACTGCAAATATAATCACATATGACGTACCCGAGCAAGACCTAATAGTCATGTTCATTGACAATCTGATTCCAAACATGTCATTTACAATAGAATTCCAGGTAGCTCCAAACTTTAAATAACTTATCAAATGAGGAGTTTGTTGTGAGCAGAATTTGGTCAAACAAGGTGTCCTTGCATATCCTACCCAAATGAATACAAACAAGACTCCAATAAATAAAGATAAATGGTGGAATAAAAACAAAAGTGTCACCACTAATGGTGTCATTGATGTGAAAATGGTCAACTACACCCAACCCAAAGTTTCACTGCAAGGTGCACCTATGGGTAACCAACAACCCCTAGTGCCCACTCCAAAAGCACACACTCAAAATCAACCACCCCCTGTCCAAGTGGCTGCTGTGTCAAATGGTCAACCACAGGACCAACGCCAACCATAGTTTCTATTTCCAAAAACATCACTCTCCCTAAAATTAGAGAATATGAACATGGTGCAATCAAACCAAAGTGGTACAATGATAATGATTTCTGCGAATTTCATCGAGTGAAGGGACACAAAACACCCAACTATTATCAATTGAAAAATGCCCTCCAAGATCTGATTGACACAGGGGTCATCAACGTAACCAACACCCAAATAAAAGGTACCACTGATCACACAATATTCAATGACACATTCCATGATCACAATAAAGGGAAATCCTCCGGGTCTGGTGGACAGTCAAAACAAGTCAACTACACTTATGCCAACAATGACAAAACTATCAATTGCTTAAATCCTTCAGATAGCCACATGGCTACCATCACTATCAAAGACCAAGGTGCCAAATGTGTTGTAACCATGCATCGTACAAAATTTGTCTTGCAAGGAATGCCTTGCTTGTATTGAACACCAGCCAACCCTCCTACAAACTTAGATCCACAGACAAGCCTAGTGAATCAGTTAAAGCGCATGCCTGCCCAAATATCCATGTTTAAACTTTTACGCATATCCCCGCAACATAAACAAGCAGTTGACCAAGCACTTCAGAAAGTAGCTATCCCAAGGTACATAGCCCCTAAGAGCTTCCAAACAATGGTAAACCATATAGCAGCCAAAAAGCATGCAACATTCACAGTCCATGACATGCCTCCGCACAAACCCTTGCATAATGATCCCTTGCACTTGCTTTTCTAGGTTCATAAAATTTCAATCCACAGAGTCCTTATTGATGGTGGGGTTGGACTAAACATTTGTACTTTAAAGGTAATCAAGAAATTAGGCTACTCTGAATCTAGTATTGACGTCACAAGAAGGATCAACATCAGAGCCTATGATAAAGAAGAGAGATATTCCAAAGGTATTATCATTCTACCAGTCTGGATTGGCCCAGTTGTCAAGAACACTCCCTTCCAGATCCTAGACCTAGAATTGGGATACACGTTACTAGGAAGACCATGGATACATGAGATGTAAGTTGTACCCTCCACATATCATCAGTGCATCAAGTTCCCACACCAGGAGACAGAAATCATTATATAAGGAGATCCAAACCCATTTCAATATTTCAATGCTATCCAAACCAGTACTGACAACCAGGTTCCATCAAACCAAGAGGCAAGTATCCCTTCCACATCGAATTCAATTCCCAAAGATTTCATGAGAAGAGCGGGAAAAATTTCTATTACTGACAAAGGATGTGATGAATACAACTACGAGGAATCTTTCACTATCACAAACATGCCTCAGAGCCCAAGGACATATGGCATGCCACAAACTGCAATTACAATAGAAACCCCAGAACCTGTTCTGTTCATGTGTCCACCCACAACCTTTGTCAGATGGGGCGACATTGAAGAAGAGACCCATTTGATCCAGATACCAATACATGGTTGTATCAAGACCCAAAAGAGACACTTCAACAACCCTTAAATATATCAACCTATGGAGCTGGGTATACAATGCTTCAAAGGTTTGGGTATGATGGTACAACTGGTCTGGGGGAAAGACAACAAGGCTTAATGGAACTATCTCTCTTGCCAACCTAGAGAAACAAGAGAGGGTTAGGATATGGGAAACAAATAACCAGTCCTATCACCCAAGACATACCTGTTGATCAAGAACAAATAGCAGAATTACACTGGGGGAAAAACCCAGAACACATCTTGATCAACAACATACTACAATAGTTGTTGCCAGTTGAAGTAGGAACCTCTCAATCCCGATTAACCCTCAACCAAGAAATCCGCGATAACGAGGGAAGTGAGACATCTGATGAGTTTTCTAGCAAAATTGACTCCCACGAGTATGAGTGGAGATCCATTCATGACTCCGAACCATCAATCCCAGACTATTCCCCTCAGTCAGCCACCACCATACACCTTAACGTTTTGTTCGACCAATTAACCTTAGATGACCAACCCTGGATTGATAAACATATCGATAGAAATTCATTAGGTGGTGTGTCCACATCATAGTCTAGGTTTGTTAGAACCATCTTCTTTCTCCCATTCAACCAAACAGAGTCAACTCACCATGAGGACCTATGTCTTGTACACCCAGAACTGCTAGAGTGGGATCAACAAGGACAACCTGATATATATATCTTTGAGAATGACGAAGCTATTGCAAAATTCATGGGACTTAGAGAGGGAATTCCATCAGGAGACCATAAAGAAAGATTCTCCATTGACCTCGATAGATCAACATATTTTGGGGAGGAATATCCTCTTTCCAGTCATAAAAAACAAATGAAAAAGAAAAAAGAATCGTTAGTAAGTGAAAATCGAAAGGCGCTTACTGGCACAAAAAATGATAAAAAGAAAAAACAAGATGTATCTTCTAGTGAAAACCTCACTAAGGTGCTAGAAGATGGAAAGCATGAACTCCTCCCCTTGATAGAGGAAAACTTGGCATTATTAGTAGAAGAAATAGAAGAAGTAAACTTGGGTGATGAAAAGAATCCAAAGAACATCTACTTAGAAAAATCACTCACTCCAGAGGAGCGAGAAAAATTCATCAACTTCTTCAAGGAAAGGAAGGTCAATTTTGTATGGTCCTATTCAGATATGCTAAGCTTAGATCTAGAGCTTGTATTACATCATTTTCCTTTGTTACCCAAAACCGAACCCATCAAAAAAAAAGCTGAGAAAGATGCATCCCCATGTTGCATTACTAGTCAAAGCAGAATTGAAAAATCTCCTAGATGATAAATTCACAAGAGCGATCCCATACACAAACTAGATATCTAATCTGGTACCAGTTACCAAGCACAGTGGTCAGATCCACATTCGCACAAACTTTAGAGATCTCAACAAAGATTTTCCCAAGGATGACTTTCCTTTTCCTAACATTGATATGATAGTAGATCTAACCTCAAAACATTAGATGCTATCACTCATGGATGGCTTTTCAGGATATAATCGTATAAGGATTGCACTAGAGGACCAATACAAGATGGAGTTTACATGCCATTTGGTCTAAAAAATGTAGGAGCAATATATCAAAGGGCCATGACAACCATCTTCCACGATCTCATCCAAAAGACAATGAAGGACTATGTTGATGACATACTTTCCAAGTCAATGCTTAGAAAAGATAATCTAAAAGTATTGGGACCCATCTTTGATAGAATGAAGGAATACAAGGTCTATTTGAATCCAAATAAGTGTGCATTCACGGTCACTGGAGGGAAGCTATTGGGATTCATCGTGTCACACCGAGGCATAGAGGTAGACCCATAAAAAGTCAAAGCAATACTAGACATGCCACCACCAACCAACCTAAGGCAACTAAGGGGGTTACAAGGCAGACTCCATTCTATCAGGTGCTTCATAGCCCAACTATCAGACAAGTGCCACCCATTCCAGTATATACTACACAAAGATGTAACATTCATATGGATAGAACAATGCGAGCAAGAATTCCAGATATTCAAAGACTATCTACTAAAGTCTCCCATATTAGTGCCATCAGTCCAAGGTAGGCCATTACTTCTGATGTAGGAGCCTCTTCGGTCCTTGGAAATCCTGGTCAACCAAAAAGATGTTTACTTTGTTTTATAGTTTGTCGTCTGTTTCTCGGGTTCTTTCTTTACTAATGAGTCTTGGTGATCTCTTTTCCCGAATCATTTCTATCGCTCGGTAGTGTTCTTACCAAGGGGTTTTCTGTTTCTCGATAATGCTTTTACCGAATTGTTTGTTTGTTGCTTTGGTATGCTTTACCGACGGTTTACTGTCTTTTGGTAATCATCTTCTAATTTGTTTATCCTGATCTGGATGACTTCTATATTTAATTTATGTGGCTGAATTAATATGGGGTCTCTCATTGGGATTTGTGTGGACCTAAATCTGGGTCTCTCTTATGGATTTGAGCACCGACCTCTTTTGTGGAATCTTGTATACATTTGTTTCTATGTTCTTAGTTTAGGAGTTCTGATCAGTTCTAGAAGATAGTGGATGAAGGTTTGAATTATCTGCAAGGCACATCTGTGACCTTGCATGTATGAAGACTATTATGTAATTCATTGATTGTATATGGCCAAAACTGGGAAGGCCTTACAACCTAACATGTAATGAGTTTGATCAATTAATGAAAAGGATCACTTTTGTTTCTTCTATCACCATGTTGTTGTTGTTGTTTCCCCATTGTATTTGCAAGTTGGTTTGGTAGATGGGAGTGCCTTTGGCCCCTTCTGTCTTCCCTCCTTGCATCAGGTGGTATCGGAGAATTGTTTAGATCTAAGTTCCTTCTTATAAACCCTAATCCTAGTTGGTGATATTATTGTGGGGCAGAAGATTTCCATCTAACCTACAATTGAAGAGGGATTCAAGATGGTTCAAGGGAGAGGAAATGCAGATCCAGGTCTAGCTGATATTCTTAGACAGATGATTGCTAGATAGGAAGCTATTGAGACAACCCAACACAGAGGAAGACATCTTGAGGATGTTAGTGATGATGAAGTTGAAGAAGTTCAAGGTGAAGCTGCACCTACACCTGTGATGGACCAGGAAGAAGAGAGATTCCTGAGAGCCTTGACAAGTTTGAAATCCACACCCCATTTTAATCCTCCTAAGTATAGTGGAAAATTGGATTCTGATGATTGATTGATTGGATAACTACGATGGAGAAATACTTTGAGTATGAGAATGAAACAAAGGACAAGAAAGTGAAGATTTCAAGTACAAAGCTGAAAGGTCATGCATCCTTATGGTGGGAACATCTGCAATTGGATTGAAAGAAGAAAGGTAAAGACACAGTCAAGGTATGGGATAAGATGGTAAAAAAATTGAAAGGAAAGTTTCTACCTTGTGATTATCAGATTAACCTGATTAGGAGAATGCAAAGTTTGAAGTAGAAAGATAGATCGATGAAAGAATACACAGAACAATTTTATAGATTGGACATCAGATCTGGACATGTTGAAGAGGAGGTGGAAAGAGTAGCAAGATATATGAATGGATTGAGAAGTTATATACAAGATGAGATCAATTTGGACAAGATGGAAAGCATTGAGGAGGCATATCAGTTTTCCCTAAAAGATGAGGAGAAATTGAACAAGAGATATGAACAAAGACAAAGAGGCACAGGTGGAAGATTCCCTAGAGGAAGAGGTAGATCTCATGGTGAAAAAAGTAGATCTGAACCAGACAAGTCAGTTTTAGACACATCTCAAGATAAAGGAAAGACTGAATGGAAAGGTGGAAGTTCATATCAAGGAAGAGGCAATTACTTCTAAGGTGGTTATAGTAGAAGAGGATTCCAAGTAACTTGTTTCAATATTGGAGATGAAGGACACAAATCCTTTGAGTGTACACATGCTGTCATGCCCCAAAATCTGGGCACCCAAACCTTAACCTAAAGAACTTAAAATTTTCATTAAAACATGATATATTAGCTAAATGAGGTGTAGTATTTTCTTTCCTTAATATACTCTTACAAATTTCACAAATTTAAATGAGATGAAAGTTTATACTATATTTGAAATGACATATAAAGTTATAATTCTTAAGATTTGCTTTTTCATAATATTGATGGTTAAACTATTTTTCTGGTAGAATAAAGTTGATTAGATCAAAGAAAAGTATGTGTTTAATAGATTAAGGTTCAAATAAACCTTATTCCTAATTTATGTTTGTGTTTATTCAATTCAAAGATAGTTTTATGCCATTAATGAGGAGGCAAAGTTATTTACATTAAGAGATAAATTGAAGCTATTTTCTTTAAAAAAGTCATAGAATACTTGGATTAAGAAAGTTAATATGAAAGGGTTTCAATCTATTTAAATTGTAACCTTCTTGCTTTGAAGACACTTGTAAAATCAATTTATGTTCATTTCTATTAATAAATATGGCCAAGAATGGCCCCCGACCTGTTACACAGGTGGCGGCGAAGGGTTTACTGCAGGCGGAGGAAAGGGGGCAGTGGACGAGCCGCGCAGGCAGGGGTAAGGGAGGCGAGTGGGATGGTGGCCGTAGTGGCGGCGGCACCACCCACCGCGGTGGTTGCAAGGAGGGAAACGATGAAGGGTGAGGAGCGGCGGCCGGGGAGTGGCCTGCCCTCCTCGCCCCACTCTAACACAGAGGGGGCTGCGGGGTAGGGTTCGGCCCTTCTCACC
>MU223453.1:2258851-2272586 GCA_018584345.1 Thuja plicata | reverse complement strand
TATATATATATATATATATATATATATATAACGTTTGAAATAAAAGTTTCTTCACATACTGCTCCTATTTAAAATTAAGCTTAGATAGTTTAGCGTTTAAGTATTTTATTAATATTTAAACTTGAATTTTGTTGTTTGGGTTTTAAATTAATTTCAGGTTGATTATTTTAAATAAGAACTATGGATGTTATTAGAATTAGTTTAGGGATTAAATTTAATGTGTTTAGATGTTAAATTTTTTGTTAAATTAAAATTCTTTTTATTTTGTAATTAGATTATAGTTAAATTTTCATAATAGTTAAAAGTTAGAAATTTATTTAGATTTATTTTTCGCAATTAAATAGATGCTAAATAGAAATATTCAGATAAGAATGTTTTAAATTATGTTATTATTATAAAGGATTTTATTAATCTTAAACATACGAATTTATTAATGAACTTTAATTATAAAGTTTTAGTATTTTTAGCTTATTAAATGTTATTATTTGGCAGACATCATTTAACGATAAGCGGGTGCAGCCAATCCCTTTCGACCCAACTAACTTTATTTTTGGGGTTGTTACGTTACTTTTGTCTGTTATCATGTACGGTTGACTTTTGGTCAACCTTGGTCAAACCTTGGCCATTCAATTTAATTATCGTACCAAGTGACCCTTGTACTCTTTGGACCCTATGGTTCCAGTTTCATGCTCTTCAGAGACAGTTGATTTTTTGGTCAACATGGGTTGACTTTTTGGTCAACTATCTCATTTTGCATGCCTATGACTTCCACAGTGCTTAGTAGGCCCTAAGTGACCCTCCTTCACATATTTCAAGGGATGGTTGACTTTTGGTCAACCCTAGTTGACTTTTGGTCAACTTCCTCAGTTTACGTTCAAATCAAGTTTGGAGCTTTAGGCATCCTATAGGATAGCTGTGATAGCTATTCCTCTCCTTGTAACCTTTCCAATTTTGTTTATCCCTTTTGCACCGTTTTGCGTGCAATTGCTACCCTTGTGTTTATTTGGGTATCCTGTTTTAGTGCATTTTAAAAAAAAAAAATTGTTCGTGTGTTTTTGCCCAACTTTTGGGCATGACACATGCAACCAAGAAGATCAGTAGTAGAAAAAATGCCTTGGTGCAAGAGGAGTCACCTAATGAACCTGAAAGTAATTTCATGATCAGAAGAATACAATGGAGTGTGAAAGATAAGTAAGATCCTGTCAAGAAAAGTTTGTTCAAGACCAGATGTAGAGTTGCAGACAAAGTTCGGAAGATGATTGTTGATAGTGGAATCTCGGATAATTTGGAATCTGAGGAAATGGTCACAAAGTTGCAGTTGGAAAGGACAAAGCATCTGAAACCCTATCAGATCTCGTGGATCAAGGATGAGCATACATTAATGGTGAGTGAACAATGTTTTGTGAATCTGAAAATTGGAAAATATTATGATAAGGTATTGTGTCATATTATGCCTATGGATTTTTGTCATATTTTGTTGGGTAGACCTTGGAAATATGATAGACATGCTATACATGATGGAAGACTGAATAGATATTCTATTTAGGTTGATCGTAAGAAGCAGGTTCTGTTACCTTTGGTTGAAGAATCTGTTGGTGAGATATGTACATCTGTGAAAGTTTGTCTGATGGAAGGTAGACATTTTATTAAGGATTTGAAGAGGAACGATATAGTTATGCTTTGATTCCTAAAAAACCAAGTAAGAATATAGAAGATGAAATAATTGCAGAAGTTGAGAAGTTACTCATTGAATACAAGGAGATAATTTCAGATAATGTACCTGATGGTTTTCCACCAATGAGAGATATCAGTCATTGCATGGATCTGATTCCTAGAGCTATTTTACCAAACAAATCACCACATCAGTTAACACCAACCGAGAATGAAGAGCTTAACCGACAAGTTCATGAACTGTTGAACAAAGGTCTGATCTGAGAAAGTTTGAGTCCATGTGCAATACCTGTTGTGTTGGCACCCAAGAAGAATGGAGAATGGCGAATATGCACTGAATTAAGAGCAATAAATAAGATTACAGTGAAGCATAGGTTTCCTATATCGAGAATGAATGACTGAGACAATGAGATGAGACAAAAGAGAATTCAAATGGACACATGGAGGTGATAATAGTTTTGAGACTATGAAACTGAAATTTGTTGAATTGCCTGTGTTAGCATTACCTGATTTCATTAAGGTATTCCAAGTCGAATGTGATGCAAGTGGAAGTGAAATTGGAGCCGTGTTGACTCAAGAAGGTAAACCTGTTGCTTTCTTTAGTGAAAAATTGAATGATACAAAAATGAAATATTTTGTCTATGATCAAGAGTTCTATGCTATTATTCAAGCTATGAAGAAATGGAGACATTACTTGATCCAAAATGATTTTTTGTTGTATACTGATCATAAGGCTTTGCAATATTTGGGTAGTCAAAATAAGTTGAATCAGAGACATATGAAACGAGTAGAGTATTTGCAGAGTTTCAGATTTGTGATTAAGCATAAGAGTGGAGTTTCTAACAGAGTTTCTGATGCATTGAATAGAAGGAGATCTTTGTTGACTGAAATGAGAATTCAAGTTCTTGGTTTTGATGACATGAAGCCTTTGTATGAAAGTGATCTTGATTTTTATGAGCAATGGAGAGTGTGTAGAGCACCTAATTCAAATCAATCAAGTAAGTATGAATATTATTTCATTCAGGAATATATGTTGTTCAAAGGTATTCAATTATGTATACCGATAGGATCAATGAGAACTAATTTGATAAAGGAGAAAAATAGCAGTGGCTTGGCTAGATATTTTTGTATTGATAAAGCATTGAGTTTGCTGAAGGAAAGGTATTTTTGGCCTCAGTTGTATAAGGATGTTCATAAATTTGTGAAAAGTTGTGGAGTTTGTCAAGTTGCAAAAGGAGTAAGTCAAAATACTGGTTTGTATACACCGGTTATTATTCCTGAGAAACCTTGGAGTGATATCAGCATGGATTTTGTTCTTGTCTTACCGAGAAAAACAAGAGGTAATGATTCCATATTTGTTGTTGTGGATAGATTTTCTAAGATGACACAATTCATACCATGTAGAAAAACATCAGATGCAGTACATATAGCAGATCTTTTCTTTACGGAGATTTTCAGATTGCATGGATTACCGAGGAGTATTATCTCTGACCGAGACAATAAATTTGTAAGCTATTTTTGGAGAAAATTTTGGAAGAAGTTGGAAATTGAGTTAAAATATAGTTCTACATTTCATTCATAGGCTGATGAACAAATAGAGGTTGTAAAGCAAAGTTTGGGTAACTTGTTGAGATGTTTAGTTGGAGACAAACCAAGCAATTGGGATTTGATGTTGGCACAAGCATAGTTTGCATACAATAGTTCAGTAAATAGAAGCACTGGAAAGACACCTTTTGAGATTGTTCATGGCAAAAAATTGAGAGGTTTATCAGACTTGAGAGATATTGTTGGAGAAGAGAAAAGGAGTGTTGAAGCAGAATAATTTTCTAAATTTATGAAGACATTACATGAAGATGTAAAATAGAAGCTGGATAAAATCAATCATAAATACAAGGATAGTGCAGACAGATCAAGGAGACATAAAACATTTGAAGTTGGTGATGTAGTTATGGTTCATTTGAAGAAAGGCAGATTTCCTATTGGAACATACGGTAAACTGAAGATGAAGAAATTTGGTCCTTGCAAAATACTGAGAAGATTTGACAGTGCAAATGCTTATGAAGTCAAATTACCTAATGACATAGATATATCACCTATATTCAATATTTAAGACTTGTATGAATATCATGAACCTGATGAAGAAGTGACAGTACCAAGTGATTATCCTAAGAAGCAGATAGAGGAAGTTGAGAAGATTTTGAAACAGAGAGTTGACAGAAGTACAAGAGGAAAGGAATACATGGAGTATCTGATAAAATGGAAGAACAGACCAATTGAAGGACTCATCTTGGATTTTTCAATCTAAGTTGGATTCATTTTAGGTTGGACCTGATACATGATTCAGGGAATCATTTCTATTAACCCCAGTTGTCTAATGCAAGAGCATCTTGGGTCCTTGGCAATCCTGCTCAACCAAAAAGATGTTTACTTTGTTTTATAGTTTGTCTTCTATTGCTCGGGTTCTTTCTTTACCGATGAGCATAGTGATCTCTTTGCCCGAATCATTTCTGTCACTCAGTAGTGTTTTTATCGATGGATTTTTTGTTGCTCAGTAATGCTTTTACCAAATTGTTGTTCTGTTGCTCGGGTATGCTTTACTGATGGTTTGTTGTCTTTCGGTAATCATCTTATGATTTGTTTATCCTGATCTGGCCAACTTCTACATTTAATTTTTGTGGCTGAATTAATGTGGGGTCTCTCATTGGGATCTGTGCAGACCTAAATCTGGGTCTCTCTTATGGATTTGTGTGTCGACCTCTTTGGTGGACTCTTGTATATATTTGTTTGTATGTTCTTAGTTTAGGAGTTCTGAACAGTTTTAGAAGATAGAGGATGAAGATTTGAATTATCTGGAAGGTAGGTCTATGACCTCACACGTATGAAGACTATTCTATAATTCATTGATTGTATATGGTCGAAACTGGGAAGGCCTTACAACTTGACATGAAATGAGTTTGATCAATTAATGAAAAAGGATAATTGATGTTTCTTCTCTCATTGTGTTGTTATTGTTTCCACATTGTATCTGCAAGCTGATTTGGTAGTTGGGAGTGCCTTTGGACCCTTGTGTATGTCCTCTTTGCATCAAATTCTATACATATCAATAACTGAATCAACATTAGGACTGCTCCTCGCACAACATGATGACACATGCAAGGAGAAATCTATCTATTATCTCAGCAGAACATTGGTAGGCTATGAGCTCAACTATAAGCCAATTGAAAAATCATGCCTAGCAGTAGTCTTTGCTTCCCAGAAGCTGAGGCACTACATGTTGAGCCATCAAACCAAGTTGATAGTGTACGTCGATCCCCTAAAATATCTACCAAGAAAAGAAATGCTCACCAGATGACTAGAAAAGTGGGTGATGATCCTAAGAAAATTTGACATGGAATACATAGACATAAAATCCATCAAAGGGAAAGTGATTGTAGATCAACTAGTAGAAGCACCTATTCAGGATCATCAGCCTATCATATATGAATTTCCAGATGAGTCTATTATTAAACTCTAACCTACAATAGAGGTATGAAAACTATACTTTGATGGGTCATGAACGAACCATGGTGCAGGAGCAGGGATAGTACTCATCACTCCAAACATTGATGCGATTCCCAAATATTTTAGACTCAACTTCCCATGCACAAATAACATAGTTGAATACGAAGCTCTATTCATCAGAGTAAAGACGAAAATACAATGGAGAATCAAGAACCTTAAGTTCTATGGAGATTCATAGTTGGTCATTAGCCAAGTCAACAATGACTATATGATAAAGGATGAGAATATGATACCATACAAAGAACAAATGGACAGGTTGTGCACTAAGTTCCAATACATCTTTTTTTGAGTAGGTACCAAGAGCTCAAAACAAAGCTGCAGATGCCATGGCTACCATAGCATCCTTGATCAATATGCCAGGCAACAAAACCAGTTTCCAGTTTCTGGTGGAGCAACTCATGTTTCCATAACATCAAGCACCAATCACAAAATCAGCATGTGTCCTTGTTGGTCCTGAAACCCCATGGCACCATGATGTGTATAATTACCTCCAAAGTAGTGTCTTACCTCCCGAATTGTCTTGGAACTAGAAAAAGTCTCTCATCTGCCAAGCCTCTAGGTACACCATTCTTGTAACTACTCTATAAAGATGAAGTCTAGACAAATGCTATTACGATGTCTCACTTCCATGAAATCCCAAAGAGCTATGTACGAGGTACATGAAGGAATTTGTGGAACCCACGAAGGTGGAAACAACTTATCTAAGAAGATCATTCACATGGGATACTACTGGCCCATAGTAGAGACATATGCAAATAAGTATGTACAAATGTGTAGGCAATGTCATATTCATGGATACCTCATCCAAGCACCAACCTAGGAAATTAATCCTATCACTTCACCATTACCATTTTCTATGTGGGGATTTGACCTAGTGGGTAATATTACATCATATTCATCAAATGGACATAAATACATCATAGCAGAAACATAGTACTTCACTAAATGGGTGGAAGTAATTCCCCTCACCTACATAACTAGAAAGCAGATCTCAATGTTCATACTCCACAACATCATCTGTCAGTATGGAATTCCTCAAAACATCATGACAGATCACAGTACACCTTTCCAAAAAAAAGATGTTGAAGATGTATGTGAACAATTCCAAATCAAATAGGTTTCTCTTAATTATATTATCCAGAAGGGAATGGTCAAGCTGAAGTGACCAACAAAACGATATTGAAAATCTTGAAGAAAATAGTTAACAAATCAGGTGAGACTAGCATTTACAGCTTAGTCCTGCATTATGGGCATATAGAACTAGCATGAGAACACCTATAGGAGCCACTCCTTTCTCACTAGTTAATGGATCAGAGTTGGTCCTACCCCTTGAAGTAGAAATCCCATCTCTGAGAATATCATTGAAGAACCTGATTTCAGATGAAGACTACAGAGTAGAAAGGTTCAACAAAATGGAACTATTAGACGAAAGAACAAAAAATGCATTCAACCACTTACAAGGCTATCAGAATCACCTTGGAAGGAATTATCACAAGAAGGTGAGGCCACAAACCTTTGATATAGGATATCTCATCTAATGGAAAACCAAAAGAACCAAGCAGAGAGAGTGAAACCATGAAAGTTCAAACCTAACTAGCTAGGACCATATGTCATTGTAAACTCTACCCAAAGTGGGCCATACAACCTGGCAACACTAGAAGGAGATCATCTCCCCAGATACATAAAAAAAATGTACCTCAAGAGGTTCTATGCTTGAGGTCTTAATGGTTAAGGCAATTATCTAAATATCCAGAGAAATACCCAAAAAATCAAAAAATACAAAAGTTTACCTTGGTGATAACCTGACAAACAAACGCCTTGGCGACAAAAAAAAATAAAGAAAAAAGTAAAGATAAATAGAATCTCTCTCTCAATGAAAACCTGGCAAACAGGCACTATTGATTAGGTACCATGGTGAGAACCCGGTAAAAAGGCACAAAGTATTCAAATCTAGCTTCACCATCAATGACAAAGATCAAAGCTTGAGAAAACTCTGCATGCAACACTAACTACCCAAGCTATATCTAGAAGTACAATCCCCTCTGAGCACCAACATTTATCAATGGTTAGTACTGGTCCACCAAACTAGGGGGCAATTCTAAATGTCCTAAAAAAATCTCTAAAAAATACAAAATCTCATCAAATAATCCTAAAAAGATCAAAATATCCTAAAAAAATTAATCTTCATCAAAAACATCAAAAAAAAAACGCAAAAATCCCAAAGCAATAAAACCAAATCAGTTATCAACAAAGAAAAGGGTGATCACACCAAATCAATCAAGGACAAAACTATGAGATTTGCGCATCAGCATTGGGCCCATATGAAGATCTTTATCATCTATCAAATCTATCAACAAGAAAATTGGCGACCAAGCCAAATCAATCAATGTCAAAACCATGAGCTTTGCGAATTAGCATTGGGCTCATCTAACACAGCTTGATCAACTACCAAAAATGATCAAAATCCTATTAATCAATCAATCAAATCAATCATCTTAGACAATGAAGGATACACTCAAAATTAGACAAATCAATCTTATATGAGTCATCTATTACTATAACCAAACACAATTAAGAGATTCAAGCCAATCAAGCCTATCAAGAGAGTCAAGTCAATCAAGAGAACCAAACTGAATCAAGGAACAATCAAAATGTTGACTAGGTCAGTCAGTCAGCTAGATGTCAGTCTATATTTCATGATTATATTCTTACGCTACTCTAGGATCCACCACGTGAGGAGAGTAGCTATGATGGATCATGACTTATTTTATTTGATTGTTGTCTATGGAATGTTTCACTTTGATTTTGGGGCCATCATGATTTAGGATAAATGTGGTAGGCACTGTCACTTATCTGGCAGCCACACTGTTCCATGATCTGAGCTTAACCCTAGAAAAGAATTGGACATTCCTTCTCTGTTATCTGCTTGTTTATTACCAATATAATCATAGTGGTATCCATATGGTCTGAGATCTGTGTGCATTTAATTTCTATTTTGGTTTTTTGTCTTTCTTTTCAAAATCAAGAGTTCATAGCCGTATCCAGATGGTCTGAGATTTGGGTGCATTGGAATTCTATCTTAGTTTTATCTTTTTCGGATGGTCGGCGAGAAAAGTGGTATCCAAATGGTCAATATCTAGGTACTTTTGGATCTCTTTCTTTTCAAATCAAAGATCATAGCGGTATCCATATGGTCAATATTTGGGTGCATTTGGATCTCTTTCTTTTCAAAACAAGAAACATAGCTGAACCCAGATAGTAAATATATGGGTGCACTAAGTTCTCTTTCTATTCAATCTCTCTACTCCTTCCAGTTATCAAGAGGTCATAGTGGTATCCAGGTGGTATGAGATCTGGGTGCATTGGATACTCTTCATAATTTCATAAAAAAGATGCAATTATGACAAAAATTGGAAATGCCGCAGCGACTTGGGTCACTCATCTCTTCTATCAATTCATATCTATCAAATGCCAACAATCCATTCTATCAATACATATCTATCAATCGATCCCAGAGAATATTCCAAATTAACTTCCTTCTAACTAACACATGCATTACTCAGATATTTTGTGAATAATAGATTGCATTCATTCCATTTAAGTGAATCAAAAAACAAACAAGAAAATCTAGCATCTGCATACATGGTAATCATAATCAAATACATCCATAAAACATCCCATATAAGTATACATTTCATAAACACCATCCTGCATACTTATGTCAGTATCATAGGAAAAGTAAATCATACATCTAAGAGTATCCATAATAGAATCACATTGCATAAACATTTCATCATCTAAACATAAATCATGTAGCATCATACATATAACAAGTAAACCAATGCACATAATATAAAATCACTAGCTGCATCACATATATATCTCAATATCTGAGTACAATGAATGGTCGCAAGTCCAAACAAAATAAATTGATCAACATGTATATCAATAAATATCTGTGTCAAGATACAATCATCAATAAGCCTCAGAGTATATCAATGGAACATCACTACAAAAATCATACAACATGAATCAAAATGGAAAGACCATGGAATCAACAAGAAATACCACCACCCTCGCCGCCAGGCGCACAAGGAGGTGGCATATCAGGTATAGGCCCCTACTGTGGACCAGTAACTCCAATACCACTACTCTGGGATCTCTAAGATTTTCTCAATCATTGTGAAGCTAGGTACCTACTAGGTTGTAGGAGAAACCACCTCATAGTGACGATGCTAAAACTCAATCTCCCTGCCAACCTCTCGACCTGACCTATAGAGCCAATCATGGGAATCCATCAAAGGTAAATCTCGTACACTGTCAGGATAAGACCTCACCTCCGCCTGAGCCTATCTCTCTCTCTTCTTAGCACCAGTAGCCCTAGCCTCCATTGCAGTAGCCCTAGCCTCAGCTGTTGTGACCCTTCTCTCCAAAGTCGTAGCCCGTGCATCAGCAGAAGCCAACCTCTCCTAAAGATAAAACACCTGTTGTGTGAGCCTATCCAAATCTTATGGATCAACATCCATACCACCTATGGCTACATCCATCTTCCCCTCCTCAACCCTATCTCCTAATCCCTCACCCCCTCTCCCCTGCACAACCCATGAGTCCTCACTACCCTCACTATCTCCAGTACTACTTCTAGTACTGCTACTCCCAGTAGAAGTGCTAGAAATTGAACCCTCTCCATCCAAAGCCTCAACATCAATATCAACAATCTCTACATCAACATCCTCAGTGGCTACCCTATCCTCTTCTCTCTCAGCAAGCACATCACCAGTGCAACGACGCACTCTTCAAACCAGCTATAGACCCTACTCCTCTAAATTCTCCTCCTCCTTGAGAATGGCTCCCAACCCAACCTGCCTAGTACTACTACCTCCTCCCCTAGTCCTCACCCTACCACCAGAACCACCAGGACTCAGATCATCTCTGAAATCCCCATCCCTCCCCCACCCACCATCACGACTACTATCTCTCCCCCATCCTCCATCTTGAACACCATCTCTCCCCTGTCCTCCATCTTGGCCACCATCACGGCCTCCACCCTACCACTAGCCCTACCTCCATCCCTACCTCCATCTATCCCTCTACCCCAACCCTAATGAGACCTCCTAAATATGGTACCAACCACAAGTTGAGACACATCAGTCAATGGGTCAGGATGAGACTGCTGCCACCAAGCACCGTACTATGGATTCATGCCTACAAAGAGAAAAAGTTTAGACATCAGTATCATACAAATGATAAGAATATATGACTAACCAAAAGATAGCTACATCAAAACAAAGTGGAAAGAAAAATACATCAATTAGAGGCAAATCAAAATATGTACCGACATCTACAGTGGCTGATTGCCAAGTCCATGCAACATGCAAAAGACCCTGGAACTCAGTAATCGCAGCATCAAGAGGAACAACTGCAAACCAAAGAGTAATATTCCTCGATCTTCAAGAAAAGTAAGCATAAGAATCAGAGACATCTTGTCTCTCGCTGAACTGCTACAACACCCTATCGGTGTTGTGGAAATTAATCATATGAATGTGTCATCTGACACACCTAATAAGGAACCTCCACTTTCAACATAAGGAAAGATGTATATCCTCCCCATCCCAAACAGGACAATCCCTGTAAGGTCTCCAAATAAAGGACGACATCATATCAAGCTGTTGTCGCCAGTACATCAGATGTCCCATATGAGACTGAACAATAGCGTAGTCATAAGGGAAAACATATGGTCTCCCCAGAGGAAGATCACAAGCACCTACGAACCAACACACAATAATGTGCTCCCATGCCCATATCTATAAAAAAGTGGCTCTACAACCAAGAGACTTACCTCCAAGGTAAGCTGCATAAAACATGTGAAAGTACATGTGGGATAACATGCCTGGGTCCCAAGCATAAACTGTATGATCTTTGAGCATACCCTGAAGACAAGCACCGAACCCAATAGAGAATACGTGTTGTAGACGATCAGGACACAAGATTCCACAAATCAAACTACCTAACAAGGTAGTCAATCAGTCTAAACCCATGTTGAATCTAGACCACGGGATATCATATGGATCAGACATACCTAACTGATCCAGGGGAAGACCAGATAGCTTGGAAAGAGCAGTGACACCAGAATCGCAATCATACTCTACAAGGGCTCCCTGAATAGGAATATCAAGGATGCAATAACAATCCTCCAGAGTGACTATGCACTCACCAGTCAGTAAACTAAAGGTGCATGTGTCAAAATGCCACCTCTCTATAAATAAAGCAGAGATCAGAGCCCTATTGGTCATGATCTCGGGCATATAACACACTGAGTAAAGACCTATATCCATCAATATACCCCTCTTTGCCTTAGAAAGCTAGAAACATAAAACTAATCCTGCAGGTCTCGACTCCCAGCAATGAAGAACAATCCCGATGTACTGCCAAACAACAAAAAGAAAAATATCAGTATTAGATAAGAAGAAGAATATCAGACATGTCATAATGCAAGTTAAAAAAGTACAAGCAGGTTGATTGCGGGATTAAATTATCAACTGCAGTACTTTTACACCCATTGTGGCACTCAAACAACAAATGTGACATTCTTTCTACAAATGTGGTAATAAACCTAGCTTATGTGGCACACTTATCGAATGTGGCATGCATTCGGCAATTGCGGCACAAGACCTGCAATTGCTGCAAAACCGTAACCTATTGTGGCATCAAGTACAAAATTTCAAAAAAAAAAAAAAAGCAGTAAATGAAAGCATTAATGACATCGAGGACAAGGCTACTCACCGAATGTCCTACGCCAACTGGAGGACAAAAATTCCAAACCTGATTAGACACATGCACGACCCCAGGAATGCTTGCCATAGCTCAATAAACATAGAAAGAATGTAGAAAACTAAAGAAGACTCACAAAATATCTAGAGCTCCAGAGTGCAAATTGACAAATGGAGGGCTCTCCAAGCTATTTATAAGGGTTCCAAAAAACCCTAATTCTAACAGGATCTCAAATTTATCTTCCCAAACCCCATAGACTTCAAAAATTAATATCACAGGCATAATGAAGCATTTTCAAGATCAGTCAAGTACCTAAATTATCAATTTATAGTTTCAACAAATTAACGCTCATGTCGCGACCTTTCGATCAAATTTGTTGAGGGGGCATAAATACACCTGCTATTGCCAGGGCAAGCTAGGGAAGGATCAAAACAAATAATCTTTGACACACTGTGACAAGCCACAATGCATCAATGAGTGGCAAATGTAGACACCCAAAAATGGATAGACTTGCGACTTGACATTAAAAACACTAATTTTCATCTATTAATTAATGGGTTTTTAATCGTTAATTAATCATCTATTTTCTTCTAAATTCATTTCATCTATTAATTAATGGTTTTTAAATATTAATTAATCATCTATTTTCTTCTAAATTCATTCCCCAAATCATATAATCAAATTCCCAAAATTAATTAACCTTAATTGATTAATTACCATTAATTAATTAATTAAATTCAATTTCCTAAAGTTTAAATTCAAATATTTAAACTTACTAATTAAATTCTTCCAATTTAATTAATTTCAATTAAATTAATTTAATTTCATTCAAATAAAGCTATTCTAAATAAAAAAGAATTCAATTATCTCACATGTTGAAAACTTTAATTTCAAAAATGAATTAAATATTCAATTATCTTCAAAGAGATAAATTTAATTAGATCACATGGGTTACTCCACCCATCTCTTCAGTTCAGATGGGTTTCTCCACCCACCTCTTCAGTTCTAAAAGGTAACTTGAAATTAGCTCTTCAGTTAACCAAACTCTATCTCCTCTCTCCTAGTTGAAGAGGTGGATTTTACTGACGGCTTCTCTAGTTCCCTTTGATCTCAACCATTCATCTTCCTATCTCTGGGATTGATCTCAACCATTCATCTCATTCTCAATTCCTATATAACAAACCCTTCATAACCATTTGAAGGATCCAGGATTTCAAGCTCACGTGCACCATTACTCTGTCAGATTTGTTCAAGCATCAAGTCATCTTGCTATCACACACATTCAATATCAAATTCATGACTCTCCCAAGTCATAGACGCTGCCCACACCAATATTGGGCATCACACAAATAATGTTTCAGAAGGAGTAGAGAGAGACAATAGAAGCTTCAAGCAATTGGGTTTGCATTAAGTTGTTTTCCTCTTATTTGCTTGTATATTTTATTGATTTGTAGTTTTGATATTAGTACCTATTTTCTTATCAATTTATCCCATTACGAATCAATGCTACTAACCCCTCGTTGATTTGAGGTGTGTTATAGATTTTGATCCATTGCGTACAGAAATAAACCTTAAAATAGTTTGACACTCTTCCTTACAAAGTGATGAACTGAAATGTCCTTAACAACCAATCCAAATGAGTATAAAAACTAGAAACAGAGACAATTATTCATTCAAATCATAGGAAAGTATAGACATATATGTTAGTAATAACTGAGAGGGGGGGGGGGGG
>MU223453.1:2178446-2232695 GCA_018584345.1 Thuja plicata | reverse complement strand
TAAATGCATATGTGAAATGTAAAACAATAAAGTAATAAACCATACACACATAACACAAGGATTTTAACATGGAAACCATGTTAAGGGAAAAACCACTGGGACCGGTACCCCAAATTTTCACTCTTCTGAAGTCAGCCCTGTTAGGAGCCAACCCTGTTAAAGGTTACAAACACACTATTAAGTGCGACCTTGTTAGAGGAATTTTATACATATATTTTCACTAAGTATCTGGCATCTACGCTACCATCCTTGAATCAGCCTCTAGACTGTCAATAAGATTTATGCTAATCTTACTACCATCCTTGAATCAGCCTCCTTCTTAGACTATCAATAGGCTTTAGGTAAGACCGATGCTACTATCATGAGTCAACTTTTTTGGTAATATGTTAGGATATACCTCAATTATAAAAGACTATTAAGTCCTACTCTGTTAAGAGACTTAATGCTTCAATGGTTAAACTGAAACACAATGACCTGTTTCTAATACAACTTGAATTGCAGCTATTCAGATCTATTTACGTACAATATCTTTCTGATCAATGTATCAATTCACTTTATTTTTACTTCACTCTTTCTTCTCTATGATGATGTTCTTCACTATGTGTCGGTGTCTGTAGAATTCTTTAGCTCTCCCTTAGCTTGATTGATCAGGACTGCATGAAGTTTATCCTTCATCAGTTTCTCTTTAGCATCTTCTCTCAATTCACTCCTCCATGTATCTGATTGCTTACAGAAATGAATTATGCTTGTCTCTTATATAGACATGATATTCCTTAATTCCTGGTTTTTGATTCTTGATTCTTGGCGTGAAAAACAATCTAGCCAAATTGATTTACAGCTTTAACTCCTGATTTATCTCATAGTTATCTTCTTGCCAACTATATAAATCATCTTTAAATCACTTACTGAACTGTGGTCGAATAAAAAAAATAAAACAACCAATTAAGTCTATCCTTAAGCTCTACTAGCTAGATATTTTGTCATTTTCTTATCTCTCTATTCTGTCGGTCAATTCTACAATTCATCGTCGATGACAACTATTAGTTTTGTTGGTGCAACTTTAGTTAGCTTTGAGATCTCCATCCATCGGGCATCAGTGGATCTTGCTCATCGAGCAACACTGTTTTTAGCTCTTCGGGCATCATGTGGTTTTGCTTCATCAGGAAACACTATCTTATGCTCGTCAGGTATCACTGTGACTTTATTCATGTCTTTACTGATGGTGTGCACTCTATTGGTGTGGTCTGTCACTTAGTGAATACTTGAATTTTATGCATTGGTGAAAGCATAACCTCTGTTCCATTGATTCTCTAAATTCTTTGGCATTATGTATATGACCATACAGATGATATCAAGTTGACATCAATGACAATACAAACCATTAACTGATTTAATGTCTTGCATCATCTTCAATTTAACATTATCAAACATTCAATCAGTTATATGTCATCAACTGAAAGAATGACTAAGCCTAAGAGCTACAAATCATTCACCTATCCTGATGAGGAAGATTCTAACGAATTACCTGAAAATGAGAATGAAGTTTCAGAGCAACAGTCCGCACCTACCGAGTCACAGAATGAAATTTTTGGGCAATAGGAGGTGACTGTCGAGTTGTCTGATGGAGATGTCGAGTCACGGTTTCAACCTAAATTGAACATGAATGATCAATCTGAAGTAGAGAAAGAACCTACTTTGGAAAAGTATGTAAGAAGGCACCATAAACCTGATCAAATCATAGGAGAAAAGGACTCTGTAGTCATGAAAAGAAGCAAATTAAGAGAAGATATCTGCTTGTTATGTGATTTTGAGCCTAAAATAGTAAAATATGCCTTAGACAATGAAGAGTGGATTCAAACCATGAACAAAGAGATTGAATAGATTGAAAAGAACAATACTTGGACACTTGTACCTAGGCTGAATGATAAAAATGTAATTGGTACTAAGTGGGTATTCAGAAACAAGATGAATGAACATGGAGAGGTAACAAGAAATAAAGCTAGACTAGTATGCAAGGGTTATGCACAAGAGGAAGGAATTGACTATGGAGAGACATTCGCTCTAGTTGCAAGATTGAAAGGTGTAAGAAACTTACTTGCATATGTAGCCTACAAAGGATTTAAAGTCTATCAAATAGATGTAAAGTCAACATTTCTAAATGGGATATTAGAAGAAGTATACATTGAACAAGCTGATGGATTTATTGATCCAAGCAAAAGGAATATGGTTTTCAAATTACACAAAGCATTATATGGACTGAAGCAAGCACCAAGAGCGTGGTATGAGAGATTGCACAACTATCTGATGAAGATTGGATTTGCAAGAACCAATGACAACAACAATCTGTATTTGAAGACAGAGCAAAGTAAAGGTACTTTATTAGCTGAAATTTTTGTTGATGACATTATATTTTGTGGACAAGATATGCTATTCCAAGCATTTGCAAAGGAGATGCAAACTGAATTTTAGATGTCTATGTTTGGTGAGATAAAAAAATTTGTTGGCTTACAAATATATCAGATGAAGAATGGTATCTATATTACTCAATCAAAATATGTCAAAGAGATACTAAAAACTTTTGGAATGGAAGATTCAAAACCAGTGAGTACTCTCATGGCTACTGGATAGAAGTTAACCAAAAATGATGAGACAAAAGAAGCAAATCAAACACTGTACAGATCAATGATTGGTAAGCTGCAATATGTTGTACAAAGTAGACCTAACATTGCATTAGCTATTGGAATTGTTGCTAAATTTTCCACCAATCCCAAGGAAACTCATATGATGGCAGTAAAAAGGATTCTTAGATATTTGAAAGGAATAGATGAATATGGTATGTATTAGAAAAAGGAATGATAAATTTGAACTCAAAGTTTATACTGATTCTGATTGGGCTGGAAATGTTGATGATAGAAAAAGCACCATAGAAGGAGAATTTCTTTTGGGAAAAAGATTAGTTTCATGGACAAGCAAGAAATAGAACTGTACCTCGCAATCTATAGCTGAAGCCAAGTATGTGGCAGCAGCAGTTAATTTCTCTAATATTGTGTGGTTGAAGATACTACTGAAAGATATGAAAGAAGAGATCAGAGAACTAGTTGTCATATATTATGATAACATGAGTGCCATCAATATTTCTAAGAACCCTGTAAAGCACTCTAAGACAAAGCATATAGCTATCAAGTATCATTACTTGAGGGAGATAGTTCAGAAGAAGGAAGTGAGACTAGAATATGTGAACACTAAGGAATAGTTAGCAGACATATTTACAAAGGCACTACCCAAGGATGCTCATGAGTATCTACGAGTTAAATTAGAGTTGATTCCCCTAATTGAGGCTAATTAGTTCATAATGGTACTGTTGCATCAAATATTATATTCAAAATATTTTTCACATTGATGCACAGGCAGTCACACTTTAGGATGCTGCCTAAAGTTGTTAAAGATAGACTAAGATAGAAAAGAGGATCAGTCATAAGCAAGATGATAGGAACAACATGATACAAAGTTTAGAATAGAAGAATCTACATGATGAATATGTCAACGTCTTTGGCATTGTTGTCAAAGAGGGAGAAGTTTACTGAAAGAGGGAGATTTTACTACTTAGAGAAAAAGAGATTGATGAATAGAAATAGAAAGACATCAGTGTGATCACAGACACAAAGGGAGAAAAGTTTTACCAGATGAGAATAAGAATGAAGCTAAAGACATTAATGAAGATTTTTTCATATGAAGGAACATAGGAAGACTTTTTGGATTGTATGGTAACTACGGTTGAAAATTATTGTTTTATTGTTTAATGGTTCCATCAATGCCAAAGAGGGAGATTATTGGAAAGATTCAATGATAACAATTATTGTTTTGTCATTGATGTCAAACCTTAACTGGTGAGACTATTGCTATCTTTTTGAGTGCCATATCTATTGATTGATGAAGAAGATTTGAAGAAAAGGATAACAAGAAGACCGAGGGAAATGGTTGAGTTATGGTTAATCACAAGGGTACTTGATCATTTGGCACATTGGCAAAGTGATATGTTGTTTATCTTTCACTGATAGTTCACTAAGAAGCTCATGCCAAGAAATGTGAATTCTATGCCGAGTGAAGCCAGTGATGGCCGAGCACCAGTGAAATGTCAAGGAATATAGAGGTGACCGAGTGGAAGATCACAGTGTCGGCCGAGCAACAGTATTTTGGTAATTGATGAGATTTGAGATCTCTGGCTGACATAATTGAATTTATTAGAATATATGAAGTTTATTATGGATAATTAATTTTGGTCCACATTAATTAAATGCACGACAAACCATTATTAATGCATGGATTCAAGATTTAATTGGTGATTGTATTAGAGAAATAAATTAAATGTAATGATGGAAAGATACATTGGATCTGACCTAACCTAAGATCTACGACCTTGATTAAGTGGCAAAAGTTTTTTCTGACCTAGATCAAGAGGTATATGATAACCTCAAGGGGTTGTTCATAAAGCATGTAGTGTAAGAAGTTGTATGCAATAGGATTGCATGTTTAATTGACTGATTTGCATGATCTAGCAAAGAAGGCTGAGCAAAGAAGCAGAGAGAGATTGCTTGATGGATTTCCAAGAAGATCTGGAGTTTGAGATGAGAATGGAGGCCACTCAGTAAATTAGCATTAGAGATGAATTGGATCTGGATTGGCAAAGTAAGTTGTATGTATCAGATCAAACCTACTGATTAATTTCTAACCATTGTATCAGTTTGAATCCTTTAACCAGGTTGACCTAACAGTCATTGTATAAATCCTTTGAGCAAGGTGACATTCAGATTGGAATGTTCTAAGTCCTCTAACAAGGCCACTCTTGACAGGGTGATTAAATCCTTTAACCAGGTCACATTTCATAGTGTGTTTTGTAACCTTTAACAGGGTTGGCTCCTAATAGAGCTCACTTTAGAAGAGTGAAATTTTGGTAGCATGTTACTGGTGATTTTTTCCCATATTGGGTTTCCATGTTAAATCATGGTGTCAAAATGTGTGAATGTTTATGTTGTGTTTCACTGTTAAGTTTCTGCAAGCTTATTTCATTAGTACAGTAAACTGCACACTCTTATGTTATTGCTGCCGAGAAGATCTAAGTTGTTCAAAGTGGTATAAATTTTTATTGTTACATTAGGACCTGAGGATAACTTATTTTCCCCCCTCTTAGTTATTCCAAATTCATTCTAACAGAATGATATAAGGCCCTAAGCATAAGGATTCAAACTTTTTATGTTTTCCTTTATCTTCAGCCTTAGCATTCCACTATAATACCATGTCATCTGGCTAAAAATTTCTATTATTAGCTCTTTTGTCAAACAAATATTTCATTTTTTGTTGTCTCTTCAAGTTTTTTTATTGTCATTCTCTTCTGGTTTTATCCAATTCAACTAACTGGATCATTATGTTATGCATATCATCACTTACTTCAAGACCTTCTTCCTTAATGAATTTATAAATAGGAAGTAAATTATTCAATGGTAACCTGGCCTGCATAACATACACCAATTCAAAATGGGACTTGTCAATAGCCTTTTTCACAGTTACTCTATCAACCCATAAGGCTAATTTCAACTTAGAATGCCAAGCTCTTTTATTTGTTGTTAAGGTTCTCTTTAAAATCTGTAGAATACTCATATTACTAGATTCTTCTTGTCCATTAGCTTGGGTATGATATGGGTAATAATATGACATCATAATTCCATATTCATCAAATAAATCCTTAAATTCTTCTGACCTAAAACACATAGCATTATCCATTATCAATTTTATAGGGACATCAAATTTGGTCAGAACATTTTCCATCATAAAATCAATGACCACCTTACTAGTTGCCTTCTTAGTAGGAATTTCCTCTATCCATTTTGTGAAGTAATCTGTGGCAACCAATATCCAACTATGTCCACCACCATATTTTTCTGAAAACTCCCCAATGAAATCAATCCCCCACATGGCAAAAGGTTCCTAGCCACTACTGGATTTAGCAACATAATACCAGAATAATTTATCTTGGAAGAAAATCTCTGACATGCTTCACACTTTCGTACAAACTTGAAGGAATCTTTAAATAAATAGGGCCAAAAATAACCAACCCTTGGGATCTTATGAGCAGTATTTTTAGCAGATTAATGTCCATCACACACACCAGCATGCATTTGTTTTAGGACCTTTTTAGGTTGCCCTTCATCTAGGCATAACAAAAGTACACCATTTCTTTCTTTCCAATATAAATCTCCTTGTACTAATGTTTATCTTTGAGCTTGCAACCAGTTGGTAAACAGATTGTTCTTTTATGCTTTAACTCTAGAATGCCCAAATATTTAAGAACAATTGAATACAATAGTTGGGAAATTGAAACTGTACAACTAATTTCCCTCTGAATTTGAAGGTACATCTCCCTTAAGTAAATGATCTTCAATGGATATGATCTTTCCTATTCTAACAGGGGTATTTTCTTGACCCAAGAATAGAAGAGGTAAACCAAGCTAAACCTGGATAGGAAATAGCTCAGGCAGGATAAATCCGATCTTAACTTTAGCCAATTTCAAGATTTCATCAATCATATGACTCCTTAAAACTGGTAATGCAATAACTGATAATGAAAATGAAAATGCAAGACTTAAAGATTTAATGATAAAATGATAATGAATCAATCTATTTCACAGGGACATCTCCCAAACTTAGAACAACACCAGATTTCCCCTTAATTAACTGTATCAAATCATAATACAAAATTTTGGTTCAACCACAAACTGTAAATCTAAATCCAAAGAAATATTTGAATTCAATAGATAGATAAATGCAATGCAGTGGAAAATTTAAAGAAATGACATTCAGACATACAAATTTGACTTAGCAAAATGCTATCCTTCACACCAAAAAATTTTTGACCTCTTCATTGATTTGGAAAATAATACATATAGGGTTATAGAGTTGGACCATTACAAAAGGGTAACTGAAACTGTTCCACTTCTCCAATCAGAAATGATAAACAAAAGTTTATACATTATAATACAATCAAAATTTAGCACAAGAGAGAATCTATCTAGTTTTAGGTTTACTTCCCCTTCTCTAACTTAGCCCTATAGGCGGTGACAGTTGTAATGACTTGGATGAGCTCTTCATGTCTATTAACATGGACATTGGTATATATGATAAGCCACCTGGAATGTTCTTTGTCCAGGCTCTTAATTGCATTCATCCGATCCTTCAGCTCTTCCATGGCTTTAAAGATACATCCACTCAATTGTAGGAGCTCTGGAACCTTGTCCAAATGAGTGGAAAACTACTCTGATATCTTATGCACATAATCAAAAAATGATTTCTACATACTAGCCAATCTGATCATTTCTTTTCCCTGGCCACTTGTCTGTGATTCTGCGTGCATACCTTGAAGGAGTTTAAAATATTTACTCTACTCCTCTTTGATCTTGACATCTATTTGTTGCAACCCTATTTCAGCTTGGATGATCATCTCAATCTTAAATTACAAGCTTTGAAGCCATTCGATCAAGGGCTCATCTCCTTTTTGTAATATCTTGGCCTTTAAAGCCTTTTTAGTCTTCATCTTTACTGCCACATGAATCATTACTAAGCATTCTTGGCATCTCACCCTCTCGGATGTGAGAGTTTTCAAATTCTTATCAATATTACTCCTCTCTGTTTCCAGCCTTAAGAAAGCATTACCCAGTTACTCAACAACTACTAGCCCTTCAGACTCAAGCCTCTCGATCCATCGCTTGCCAATTTGCCCAAAATGTTTATCCTCTTGCAACTTGTCTATAATAGCTTGGTTCTCTGTGGCACTAGGATCAAAAGTGGTCTGGGTGCTAGGAACACTCACTATCAGAGTGATGAGCTGTCTGATGAAATTAGTTAGCTCAGCTACTTCTGCTTTGAGTTGAACTTTAGCAGTTTTGAGCTCCTCGAGATCTTCTTCTATTACCACATTGGTGGACTTCCACCAGTCTACTTTGGTGTCATTCCAAGTGAGCCCCATGTCAAATGACTATAACTAAAAGTTGGAGGCAGTCATATCTTTGATTCTGCCTTCCTTTGTAGGCTTGGCTGCCTCCATAGTGAAATTCCATGTTTCAGGATCTCGGCTCAGTGTAGACATTGTCTTCACTTTCTTTTCTTTACTCATTGTGGTGTTGGGTTACAAGGCCCATGAGAGAGTATCTTTGTTGGAAGTTCCTTCCTCAGCTCTCTTCCTTTTCTACTCTAAAGTATGTTCTATCCATGATTCAGCGCTGGTAACTTTGGAAGCAGAAACCAACTCTTCTATGAACAACTTCCTGATGACTGGAGGAGTAGCTTTAGGCCTGGAAGCAAATGGATTCACTGATGTTGGAGAAGAGGAGACCAATCTAATGACTTGATTAGCTTCTTTCTTATTCTCAACCCTCTCATCCAATTCTATGGCTGAGGTGTTGGATGTATCCTCACCCACCTCTACTACAACAAGGGACCCTCGTCTTGGAGTATCTTGGGTCGAAGTACCGACTTGTGTATCTACAACAATTACTTTAGTTGATTGCTTAGGTCCTAAACCTTTGGTGGATTCTTCCATTGGCTTGGCCAAGTCTGTAGAAAATACTTCTTTTGTCGACCTGATATCTGGACATGTCTTCTTTGGTTGGATTTATTTCTCAAGAGGTTCATCACCTCCACCGACTAGCTGAGATGAACCTTTGGCCATAGTTGGGAGTATTACTGAAGAAGTTGTTGCAATGTTTGAAGTATCTTTTGTCAGGGTCCTTTGAGTAGGAGGCTTCCTTTCCGACCTCTTCCTTCTTCCTGTAGTCCATTTGACCCACTGCTCTGTTCATTTGTAAATCCCAGCCATCAAGGTTTCCAGGTTGTTAATGGCTTTCCCTAGTATGGGCTCAAAGCTTATAGGGAGTGGCTTTATCTTCTCCAAATATGTATTATCATATATATGCTGACCGTCATCTTCCATTCCCTCCACAACAATGTTAACTTTGAATCTTTTGACTTGTTCAATAGTTAACTTGGCATAGAACCTCTCTCTACTCTCCAAGTCATCTTTGTAATTAGCCGAGTAGTCTTCAATATCATCAACATGATGAATTGCATGACTCATTTGCAAGAAATCGCAGGCATAATTTACAGGATCATATTGTTTCCTCAGAACATCATATGTCTCCAATGAAAACCTTTTTGAGAATTTTTTCAAAACATTCTTCGCTTCGGATAGGGACACACAAGTGTAGGCTCCAATAGTCATCGGGAAATTGTAGCACTTCTTCTTAGCGTCAGCGCAGATCAGATTCACTTGGAGTGCTTGCCTCATCACCTCCACTAGCACAATCATATCATCATTGTATCTAGGCAGCTTCAAAGGGAAGTCATCAAATCCTGCAAGATGAAGATATGAGAAATCCACAAATTGAATGAAAAAGAACCCAAATTGGTTGATAAAAGCCATGGCTTCAGGATAAAATATCCTTTCTAGACAACCTTGTAGCTCCCTACATAGTCTCATTGTAAATGCATCCTTAACTCTGAGATATTCAACATAACTATTATGTAATTGTAGACATGGGAAAAATTTATAAACATCATCTGGGAACTCTTCTAAACTAGGAAGCCCTGGCCAAATTTGAATTATGGGTAATATATATATATATATATATATATAAGGATCGAATACATGTAGAACTCATTCTGAAGTTTAGCTCTACTTAGGACACTAGAGAGATTTTTGCTTACCATGAGGGCACAATCACTAAAGTGGTGCTGAGAAAAAATCACCTGAACCAAGAAGAAATGGTGCTCGATGAAATTCAGTGCATCACTCTCACCTTGGATTCTATGGAGCAGCACCAAGATGTCTACAATCTCTGGTTTCAGATTCGTTCCGTATAATGTTTTGGGCAACTTGCCTTTGGTGTTCCTTGGCTCTTGAAACCATGACTTCATTATTTCTTTCTTCCACACTGCCTTCTTTGCTACATATTTGGTAACGGCCTGACTATATGTCATTTTTGAATATTCAACCTGCTCTAGAATATGCAAGGATTTCTGGACAGAGTCTTGATCAATGGACAGAATCACCGTGTCGTTGGGTGGGAGGATTTGCTTGGTATCTAGGTTTTATTGGGCTATGCACTCTCGAACAAGCTCAGGAGCTTGAACAACAACAAGAAAACTAATAGCTTCTACCAACCCGCTCTCCTTTAACTTCTCAGTAATAGGGTGCATTTGGTCTGCCTTCAATCTATTCTGGAAGTTCTGCATATCGAAGAACTTCAAATAAGTGTCTATAATATTATGCCAATCAGATGTGATGACATTCATCCCATCAAATCCCATAAATCTCATAGCCATACTTCAACTGATTCTGATTTGGGATAACTCTCAAGAACACAAGAGCAGGGAATGACTATTGCTAAGAATTTCAAATTTGGACAATTCAACAAAGAGATGGTAGGTCCTGTTTGGAAAACTTTTCTAACTTTATAACTTTGAATTCTTACCATTTAATGGCCGACTTCCCGTGCCACACAAATGAAAATATTAAGACATTAATGAAAAAGTCCGTTATAGAGTAAAATGACTTTATTTGAATTAATTACTTTTACTCCAACGGGCCTTTAAGAAACATCCCTTCACTTTAGTAACCGTAACGGTAACTTTCTGGAGGTAGCAGAAAATCACTTTTCCGCTTCCCGTTCGGCAGAGAAATACCTTCGGAGTGCTCTCCACTCAAAAATCCACTGAGGTAGAAATTTATCTCTTTGGGATGCTAAAATGGAATGTCTTGATTTCATCAGGTTTTTTTATACCCTGGATCATTCATGAGATTGATTCTTCTTTAAAGTCCTTCCATAAAATGATTTGGTGGAAGACGCACTCCGTAGGTAGAAACCCACCTGTTGGAGTAACAGAGAAGCCATTTTCTGCTTTTCTGCCAATAAGATTACATCTTGAATTCTTCCTCATTCAATCATTCCTTTTGCTTGGAATAGATTTAATCTGAATGGACAAAGCTTTCTTATTCCCAAATCTCTAGTTTCCAACTTCCACTGACCTCTGATACTCTAAGTTCTGTCTGTTGCGGAAAACACACTCTGTAGGTGATTTTCCACCGAGGAGAAGCTCAGAACCAATTTTCCACCATGCTACCAAAGGGAATTAGTTAAGGAAAAACTTCAAGTGCATATAAAATCAATGTTAGTATCCTTCGAAACATGACCTTGATCGGATTTGGGAACTTAACCTGCCCAAAGAAACATGATCTTAGAGACTAATTCCTCCCGGCTCACAAAAAAGAAGGAAATTTAGGGAAATATGATAAAGTTCTCCTATCCTAAGAGGATATCTAGACTTAGACTCATGACTCACGCGAAGCTTTCAAGATGACTACTATACATTAAACATCCACTTTGTCTCAAAGATATGCAAACCAAAAGTGGGGCAACACAACCTGGGGGTTCTTTTCTGATTATCAGTCATAATATCAGGGCACTTGGAATTTTTGAGATAGTACATGATATAAACATAATAGGGATGCCTTTCAATACTAGTCACTATTGAATCTTGTACTTCTACATTATTTAACTGAACCAAATCCATATTCTCTTCTGTCATTAACTTTTCTAGGCCAAGTCCTCTTACTAATTTGGTTATATGGATTTCCAAATTAAATTCTTGAATCCTATTTATCCATTTGCATCACTTACCAGTAACCTCTGACTGAGCAAGAATGTCCTCGATTTCTGCATGAGGTACATATGCAATTACTTTTGCACAAACCGAATAAGATCTGAATGACTTCAAAACGTTAACAAGGGCATATGCTTTTTTTTTCCATCATCTCATAGTTCAACTCTGCAACTTGGAGTGATTTAATGAAAAATGCAATGGGATGTTCATAACCCTCCTCATCCTTTTGTAGCAACACAACAATTGTATAAAAAGATGCAAAAGAAAATAATAAAAATGGCCTACTGTAATCGGGAGACCTTAAAATAGGTGCTTCTTGAACTGCCTTTTTGATATTTTCAAAATAAAATTGTGCTTCTTCATCCCACTTAAAATTTGCATCCTTCTTCAACAATTTAATAATAGGCTTAACAATTTCTGCAAAGTTAGCAATAAAACTTCTCACAAAATTAATCTTTCCTAAAAAAGATTGTGCTCCTTTGACATTCTTTGGAGCAATGACCTTTTGAATTGCTTCTTTCCTCTCTGGGTCAATTATTACTCCTTCCTTTGACACAATGTGTCCTAGTAACTTTCCTTATGTTACTGCAAATTGACATTTCTTAGGATTCAAAGAAACACCATATTCCAAAGCCTCATTAAAAATATTTTCTAAATGCCCATAATGGTCCTCTGCTTTCTTGGAATATGTTGTCAAATCATCTTGATAGATCACCATAAATAAATCAATAAATTCTTTAAATGCAACATCCATAGCTCTCTGGAATGTTGCCCTTGCATTTATAAGACCAAAGGGCATCCTAATATACACATATGTTCCCCAAGGAGTAGTGAAGGCAGTTTTAAATTGCTCTGATTCCTTTACTAGTGCCTGGTTGTAGCCTGAAAAACCATCCATCATTGAAAATAAATCAAAACCAGTAACTTTGTGAAACATCGCCTCCATGCTAGGCAAAGAATAATTATCCTTTAAAGATGCAATATTCAAGTTCCTAAAATCAACACAAAGCCTTATATCGCCATTCTTTTTCCTCACTGGGACCAAATTAGAGACTCAAGTTTAATGTCTTATGGGTTGAATAATCCCTACATCCCTCAACCTAATCAATTCTTGTTGCATTTTGGGGGCCAATAATGGGTTTATTGGTCTCTAATTTTGTCTGAATGGCTTGGCATCTAGTTTCAATGGAATCTCATGTTGGAAAAGGTCCTCCCTATAGGATTTTACGTCCTCATATGACCAAGAAAACACATGCTTGTGTTTCCATAAAAAAATTTATCACATTTTCCCTGACATGGGATTCTAACCTCCTTCCAATATATACTATTTGAGGTGTTTTTTTTTAGACCCTAAATTTACTTCTTCCAAATCCTCAATTTTAGCACTGCTCCTTTTTGATAAATGATCATCTTGATAATGTAACAATGCTTCTATTTCTCTCAGCCCCTTAGAAATCTAATTAGAACTCAACTAGACAACCTCATTTCCCAAAACAATATCCTTGTCATCAATCACCTCAACTAAAGAATTACAATCTACATGTTGGCCTTCATAATGGTCAAGGCACTGAATAAACCTGAGAATGTCCTGATCATCCTCAAAAACTTGCCAATTGTAAACATTATCAGGGACAACTGGTCTAGTCTTAATTCCCACAATTGATACCCCACTCAAAGTCAAATCACCATTCTTTAAAGCAATATTAGCTATAAAATCAGCCATGATGTTTTTTGACCTTTCTATCCATTGAATATTAAAGGCATCAAAAAATTCAATCTGATCCCAAATAGCATGCTTATAGATTTTTAATCTGTCATTTTTTACAACATACTTGGATCTAACTTGTGCTACTACTAGCTCAGAAACCCCATAAACTTTTAAACATCTGATACCATGCCTAGTAGCAATATTTAATCCCAAAAACAAGGCTTCATACTTAGCAACATTATTTGTACACTCAAAAGTTAAAAAGAAAGAGTATTTGAATGTAGTACCTGATGGAGAAATAAATAGAACACCAGCTCCTGATCCCTCTTTGGAACAAGCTCTGTCAAATTACATTTTCCATAGGCCACCTTGTTGTGTGTTCAACACTTTAATTAATGGGTCGGTATTTTTTCATTGTAGAGAGATCTTCTCTATTATGAATTTTTCCATGTCTACATCCACACAACAATTAAGCATATTATCTTGCACCTTATCAACAGTCACTAGTTCTCAAGTTTATCTATACAATTTTACTTCATACCCATTAACTGGGATTATTGCATAAGATAATTCCAATTGGACATGACCTCCAACTGCTACGGCCCACTATCTAGATAATAGCATACCATAATGGGGTTGGGTATTTACAACCACTACATCTATTTTGTAAGTTGCCTCAAGAAAGACATCCATCTTAACTTCTACTCCTTTCAAAGTTCACACCATAGGGACTTCTCTATTATCCATGGCATAACACCTTCCATAGAAATTATCAACATTCATACCCAATTCTTTCATTACACCATACGACATTACATTTACAGTGGCACCAGAATCAATCATACAATCTTTTACAAGTTTTTTTTTTATCAACAAGGTTACATAAAAAGGGTCAACTTGAGAGGGCTCTTGGGTAATCATATTGCCAACATATAAGATAGGTGTTTCTATCTCATGACTAACACCCTTCATTTTTCTCTCCCTTGTATTATCAACAGGGTCATCAACTATCCCTTTGAAAAAAGACATTGCAGCATCCCTATGTTCCTTTATTTTTAACATTTCATTCAAAGGAACTAACACTTTCATTTGCATAAGAAAATGTTTCATATTAAATGCAGGTAATCCAGAAAAAATGTCATTTGTGCTCTTTCCTTTGTTCCCTTTGTCAGTAACAACTTTCTTAGAAACTTTTGCTTCCTCCTTTTCTCCTTGGGCAGAAGAAAACTTTCCTTGTTTTGTACCTTCCTTCTTATTTTTATCTTTTCTTTGAGATCCTGCAACAACCTGTGAGGCGTCTTCTTTAATGAATACTGAAGCGGGATTACCTTGACCAAGTTCCAACCTTCTATTCCTCAAATTTTAAGCACTCCTATCTTGATTGATTGCTACTATGGTTATAGATCTTTTCTCCTCATCACTAGGCAACCTGAGATGGGGATACTCTCTGTCATCGCCTAAAGTATAGATAGTATTTTGCAACGCAGTATCAGGTTCATTATTTGATTCAAAGAAAAATTGTTTTTGATATCTTTGGTAATTCTCTCGCCTAGTATCTATATCTCCAACTAGCTCTTCATCTTCAGTGGACCAAATATCTTTATGCCTATTCATAGTGAACATATTTACCATAGGGTCTTCTTGTTCTAGGTTTATCTATTCATTGTTATTCTTCATATGTTCAACTAAAGCTTGAACAACAATACATCAAAAGGAAGAATGGGGTAATTTATAGGCAGGACGTTAGGGGGTATTTTCTACACTGTATGCAACATTTATTTTCAAAGGATCAGGGGTTACCAAAGTCTTCTGGCTCTCCTAATTTTCAACAATAGGTCTGCCATCCTTCCAATTTGTCTTGTATGGCATATCCTTTAAGTTTGGGATTTTATCATACCTTTGATATTGATACCTATTGTCATGAGGAGCCTGATCATTTTAATCAACCTTGGCAGCAAGGTCTTTTACTGCACTTACTAATTTATCCACCCTATCCTTATCCTTGGCCGGTTTACTTGTCTGTCCTTTTCTATCCTTCCACAACCTTCCATCTTCTCGTTTCCCCATTTTTTGTGAGGCTTTCCTATTGCTTTCAATGTTTATAGATGTTTTATAATCTTCGCTCAGACTATGTGGATTTTTTATCCCTTAAAAAATATGACATCTTTCCTTCCACAACATTGAAATATGTGGTTAAACATACTTCCTCATATAGTCTCAAAACTTGAAATAATTTACTCATGGCCTTTTCAAACCTAGTATTGAAATTTTCCATTCTTTCATTCAGGAATTTCTTAATGTTGTTAAATTCATTTAACATAAAACCTGAATTAACATGTTCACAATATTGTTCTTTAAAAATTTCAACAAGCTCTTCCCAAGATGCTATACTATTTTCAGGTAAACTTCTATACCAGTCTCTAGCATCTTCATCCAAAGATTGAACAAATAATTTCATGAGTACATCCTCATGATCAATTTCAAAGTTAGTCATTTTATCAGTAAATTCTTTAAGATGTCCTTCACAAGTTATAGAATTATTTCCACTAAACCTAGGGATTTTATCCCTTACCTCATTTGGGATGACATTTGGATAACCAAGGATGCCATCAAAGAATAGTGGATGATACCTATCCACATGGATGGGTCTTCTTTGAAAATTTTCAGTAGCATGAGCTCCACGTACTCCTACAACAACTTCCTAATTTTTTGTGTTGTTTGATATAGCAGCAGCATGGTGACCACCTAAAATTTGTACACCTTGGACTGAGCCAAGAGTCTGATTTCTTTGACTAGGACCAGCTACTTGTTTAGCACTCGTGTTTGCAGTATTACTTGTAACACTATTTTAAAAGGCTAGCTTCTTTTTAATCTCAAATGTTGTTGCTTTCAACTTAGCCTTTTCCAATTTCTTAGCAAGTTCTTCCTTTACCTTCCCAGCTTCTTCTAACTCAAGATATTCTTGTGAAATCACACCTAAAGAAACCCCCTTTGGTTTAGGTTCTTCCATGTGGACACTAGATGCCTTTCGTTTTCCCTTATTCTTAGGGTCTTGAGTACCAAAGACTTGGCTGATGACAGGTTTCTCTTCAACCTTCTTAGGTTCTTCAACATTATTCACTGCCATTTGTCTCAAAAGTTGCCTTTTTAAATCATCAATCTTCATTTATTTTTGTCTTATCAGATCTTCTTTTTCTTTATTTCTCTGTTGTGCAATGATAAATTGCTCTTGGATTTTTCTCTCCAATTCAACAGCTTCTTCATCAAGACTTTCTGAATCTGGAAGGGTAGTATCAGATTCCTCTTCTATCCCACTGGGAGAATAATAATCTCCATATGCACTTAATCCTAAGTTTGGAGCCTCTTCATACTCTGATGTGTTTTCTTCATGACTATTTTGGATTGGATCCTCTCTCTTAATGTTCTCCTCTTGTTTATTAGTTTGAGGAAGTCTTTTATCATTTTTTCCTTTTTTTGATTGACCTCCTCTAGAAGTAGTTGGAAGTCCATCTTCCATCTTTTACTCTGGATGTTTTTTCATCCAATCTCTGGTATATTTTTTATTCATATTGAGAAAGTGTGTATAGGATTATATATATATTACTCATCACTGATGTAGAGATTTCTCAGAGTCGCCACCCCCAAACTAGTTGTGAGAATACCACACTAACCAAAAAGAATATTTTTCTTTAAAGTTCCCCAGCAAAGTCACTAATTTTTTGGTGACTTGGATGGGCTAACTCTCTCACAAAATTGATTTAGTTTATTTATACCAGAGTCTCCATGATAAGGTTAAAAACTTCATTGTTCTTTCCCTAGTAGAGTCTCCAATTTGTTGGAGCTTTTTCTTGCAAAATCCTATATAGCAGTAATGCCTGACTCTTATAAAACCAAAATTATGATTAATTCAAGAAACAAGTCTAATTTAAGAGGATTAAATCGTCCTTCAATTTGAGCTCCACAGGCATAGGTGGGAGTACCTAACTTGATTTATCGTTCCTCAGTAAATCATTCAGTGGATTAACTTTTCACAGTGATCTGCTCCTACCTTTTATTGCAAAAGTTGATAACAAATCCTACAAATGCTAACAATCAACTTTATACAAAGCTTCACAAGCCAGAATATGAACTTGATAAGAGAAAATACAAGTGAGATAAGGAATCTCATCCTTCTTCATTTTGAGTTCCAAACTCAGGCAAAGCTGACCTATTAACTACCCTAAAGATGTAGTAGTTTTCAACAAGAAGGCTTAAAATAACATAAAAATGAAAATGATAACAATTTATGTATGGATTTTATGGGAACTACACAACCTAACACATTAGACCAGTGCCTTATCCAATAGGCATAGATTCATTCAAAATGTAAAGACTTTTAACATCAAAGATACATCAAATGCAAATCCTGTAAATGTTTACTGAATCAGACTATGCCTTACATAATCCATTCATACTTCTTAAAAATAAGAAATAACTATCAAATATGTTTCAATCTCCTACTCACTGAAACTATCTTAAGGATTTAATTCTCTCCTTGAAAGAAACCTTAAAACAGTTTGACACTCCGCCTTACAAAGTGATGAACTGGAATGTCCTTAACAACCAATCCAAATGAGTATAAAAAATGGAAATAGAGACAATAATTCATGCAAATCTTAGGAAAGTACATAAATATATTTATATTAAAGCATCAAGTACATATAAAATCAAAGCCAAAGAGACCACTGATAAACTTGATCAAAATATGTTGAACTAGCTTTTGTGGCATAAAATTCCCATACCTACAAAATAATCCTAGAAGTCCTTTTATAGAAACAAGGACTGCAACAAGATTCAAATCTAATTAGGTTTAGGGTTACAAATAATCTAAAACTTTATAGAAATAAATAATGTATTTCAATATTAAACAATGTTTTCATCAACAAGTTGGGTGTACTCTTAAATTCTTCCTATGTAATCTGATTTGATTCAACCATCATCCAACCTTGGAGAAAAAATCCTACAGAAGGAATAAGAATGGAATGTCTTGTCTAAATTTAATACCCTGATAAATTCTTGGCTCTTCATATCTACAAAATATCAAAAAGCTTAGTCGTTCAAGAATAAAATCTGATCTCGGCCTCTACAATTCTGGAAAAGACCAGTCATTAATTGGAAAGAGTAGAGAAAGGAATAAAACTTGGTTAATAAATTGTCCAGGGCCTAAAAATAAAATTCTCTATTCAAGGGCATTCAAAGCCTCCCAACATTCATTCTCTCAGCATCCAACAGGTGTACAAGAAAAACCAAAAAGATCAAATTTTGTCAATTAATGCTCTGTAATAAGACACGATCCACCGCTTAAAAATCCTAAGATAAAGATTTAAATATTTTAAAAGTGGTTAAATGGTCACAGGTGGCGCGGGCTTTAGTATCAACAATCGAGATCAAGACTTTTTTCTCTTTTAAAACTTAGTCGTAGATCTTTTTTAGGTTATCTAGGCCTTCCAATGACCTCCTTAGATAGGTGGTAGTTTGGTGCAATACCTCAAAGGATAGATCTTGATCTCTTTGTCTTTGAGGCTTTACGCCAGCCACACGATCTTTATGAACTTGTCTGGTTTTTACTTTATCTCTGACCTTAGCCCTTAACTTGCTTCAAACTAGCCTTGAACTCTGGTCAATCAAATTCCTTGTATCTCCAAGTCACTGAATCCATCGACTATTAACTCTAGTCACATTCTGAGATTAAGCGCACCCCACAAGATTAAGGAAAGTACTTAACAATATCAATGGTCTACACTAAATCTTGAGACTTTCCATGACATCAGTGAAATATTATGAGATTACGGGCCATCCACAAGATCAACATTGCATCCACGATTCAGATTTCATTTTGGCTAGCCCAGTTTTAACTTTACTTGTCTTGATTACAACCTTAGTTCATTCCGAGATTGCGCGACTAAAGAGAATCGCGAAGTCGCGGGAAATTTTCTTAACCACTGAGTTTATTCAGAGACTTCACACCATCCATAGGATCAACATAAGATCAACGATGCACATTTAGTCTCTATATATTTTTGTACTACAACATTTCTTCCTGAGATTACATGCTAGCCATAGATCTCTACTCTGATCAACGACCATAATCCTTTCCATGCAAACTCTACCAGAACTCAAACTTAACCTTTATTAACCATGATCAAATCTAGAGATTCATCGACTGAAGAAAACTCAAATTCTCTGATCATTTTTCCTAACTCAGGTAACATTACGAGATCATGCGCAGTCCATCAGATCATGTCAAAAATAGAACTCAATCAACGGTTTGTGCTGAATCTCAGAATAAATATGTACTTACCCAATTCTTTGTGAGATCACGCACCAGTCGTAAGATCAATATTACATGGTTGGTTCAAATTTGATCTTCGATAATCCATGTTGGCTTAACTTGACCCAGGCTCTTATCTGGAGATTGCACAACTAAAGGAAAAAACATAACCTTGGCAAGTTAACTTTAACTTGAGTCAAATATTGGCAAAGAGACATCACTAAATAACTCAACCTAATCTGGAAAACCATGGGTTCATTATGAGATTGTGCTACTGAAGAGATCTCCAAGTTGCCAGATGAAAGTCCTAACTCTAAGTTTGTTAAGAGATTACATGCACAACACAAGATCTTGCCTAGAATCAACTATATGTGCTTGATCACTGAATCATTTTGTACTTATTCAAATCATCTAGAGATTTTTTGCAGATGCTTGATCTTAACATACATCAATGATTAGTGTTGAATCTTGAAGTAAACTTGACTTGAATTGAGCTTTACCTTAGGTTTATCTGGAGATTATGAGATAACTGAGTCTCAAAGTCTCTGAATCATTTCATAACCTTAGAGTCTATTCAGAGATTTGGTGCAAACCCTATGATCATATTAGAATGGAACCTTGATCAATGGCCCTTGCTGAGTCTCCCAATGTTTGGGATGACCTCATCTTTATCCATCGATTACGTGCCAACCGCACATCTTTGTCCAGATCGACGGGCTGCCCTGAATCTTTGAATCTTTCTATACTTGCCCAATTCTTTGCAAGACCATGCACCAACCCTAGATTTTCATTTGCATCAACGGTTTGCGTTAAATCTCAGAACATATTGGTACTTGATCATTTTATTGCGAGATTACATGCCAACCACAAGATTTCATGTGCATCAACCGTTCTCGCATAATCTCAAGATTTTTAACTTTAACATGAAACCATCTGGAGATCTCATGACTGAATAGAAAAAGTAACCTTTCCTTTAACCTTGGGTCAATCTGGAGAATTGGCGACTAACTGAGTCTCGAGGTTGTTGAATGAAAATTTTAACTTTGAGTTTTCTCTGAGATTATGTGAAAGCCACATTATCTAAAACAAGATCAACGATGTGCGTTTAATCTTGATACATAAAGAGCATGTTCCATATCCTTCTGAGATCATGTGACAAGGTAAAGACCAATAAAAAGAATATTCTTCGACCAAGCACATGAAAAAATGAAAACTTAAGTGGCTCAGAACAAGTAACTAAAAATTATAACAAGACACGAAGGGTTTAGGGCCTTTTTGACCAACGACTATAAATTTGAAACTAGGGTTTAAGACTTTGCAAGACATAGAAGGATTTTTCAAGATTTAGACCAAATTTCTTGCAAATTTTTATAGTGCTAACAGATATTTTGTCTGGAGAGTTTGAATAAGAATTTGCAAATTTGATTGATAAAAATAACAGAATCAAAAGAGAAGTGACAAATCTGAAAAGAGATCTTGAAATTCAATATGTCAGGATGGTTGAAGACTGGAAAGAAGGAGGGATACGGAGGATGCCAATAAAATTGTTGAAGATGCCCTAAAGGCTAAAGATGAAACCCTAACATAAAAGTTGCAGAAACTATTCAAATTGGACCAAGAGGTTGCTATATTATAGGAACACCTACATGACTCAAATGAAGAAAAAGTTGATATTGAAAGAGAGAATGGGGGAATAAGGAAAGAGAATAAAAAAGGTAAAAGAAGAGTTGAATATTGCAAATGATTTGTTAGATAAATTCAGAAAGAGTTATGCTGAACTTGATCAGAAACTTGGAAGATAGAGGATGAATGGGGATAAACTGTAACCACCATAATTTGGTATGCTCTGACCATAGACCCTATTTTCCATAAGTGTGATCATACCCCTAATTATATCAAGACAATTCTTTGATTTATTGGCATAATTCATTTAAATCAAATTTAATCTCCTGAGTGATTTAATCACTAAATTACATTAATTGCCTTAGCCAATTAAATCAAATCAATTCAATTAAATAAAAAACATGGCTAAAGTAATTAATAAAAAGGAATTAAATAAATCCTAATTACAACTCCATATTTTCAAAAGGGAAAGTCAAATCCCTAGCCAGTAAGAGTTAAATAACTTGGATCACCTCACATCGATCACCAAAGATTCAATCTCCACCTCTCTTCCACTTTTAATCCTAACCTCTCATTCCTCAAATTCTTCTATAAATAGAATGAATTTTAAGCTCAATCAGCCCCTAATCCTTGGTTCTTGAAAAAAAACTTATGTTGCATATATTCTTAGAAATATTAATGCATTTTAGCTCATATTTCTTAGGAATTGTTGTAATCTTTCATTTGGAGCTTTAAAATGAACATTTCTTGAGCATTTAGATTAAAATCATCAAAATCATCCATTCTAAGCATGTATATGTTAATGATTTATGCATAATCTAAGGGAAATTATAGCATTCTTCAAACTCTTCTTAGATAGGAAGCAATAGATCAATTTTAGTGATTGATATGCTTTCTAAATCTTACTTTTCATGTTATTTCAATAAGATCTAATACCCTAAGCTTCCATGTACTTCAATGCCTATTTTGAATGATTCCCCAGCAATCCTTCAAGAATCCCCCATGAAGGATAAAAATCCTATCTTTTCCTTTGGAGTGGATCCATGTCAAGAGGATAATATAAAGAACGAAGAAACAAGTGTTACTAATGATCAAGATCAAGACATTCTCCTATCCCCTCCAACATTTGACGAAGATCCCATATACCTAAAATCTAAAGATGATCCCCTCATATCTTTTCATTGCTTTCAAGAATATATTCATCCATCTCAAGAGCTACATAGCCCTCCATCTCCTAAGCAAGATCCTGACACTTCTAAAAATCCTATTGAAAATCAAGAGCAAGGTACTCTTTATGCATTATACAAAGACCCTTGTCAAGATCAGCATATCCCATCATATCCTTCACATACTCCTCCATATCCATCTCAAGAAATCATTATTCCTCCAAATCCCTTACATGACAATAAATCACCTCAAGCATCAATGGTTCTTGTTGAAATTCCTCCTGTCAAACTTACTCATGAGCCTATGGGTATAAAGATGAATTCTAAACAAATGATCCTTGGTCGGGGAGCTCACTCTAAAGATGTTGATACCAATTTTACAACTTATATTCCTCCATTTGCACGCAAGAATCAACCTTCTCCATCCTCCAAATATTTCCTTGGTCCCGATGTCCACAAGCTGAAATATTTAAACCTTCTATCTATACTGGGTCCATATATCCCACCATCCACTTACCCTATCCCCTATCAAGATCAACAAAGACATGCATCCTTGAACTCTCCCTATCAACCCATCCATATGAACCATCCATATCAATCATATTCATCCATGGTTCCCAATTCTTTTGGAAGGAATTTGTATGTGCAACAAAGAAATAAAAAATACAAGAATCCACTTACACATGAAGATCACTATGTCCAATCTAATCAACATGTGACTACAAAGAAAAAGGAAATATTCAAGAGACCACAAAGGTCCACTGCGCAAAGAATAATAACAAAGAAAATATGGGTTCCCAAATCCATCATGGAATAATTGTGTTCTAAATCGTTCAAAATAAAAGGAAAATCAAAAGCTATGTGGCTTCTTAAGTCTCTTTTAAAGGACTTGGATACAAAAAGAAAATCAAAAGTTATGTGGATTCCCAAGTCTTTCTTAAAAGGCTTGAAAAAAAAGGAAAAGGTAGAGTTGGCATCCAAGCTTCCAAAGGCTTCCACTTCATCTCCTTTCAAACTTTGTCCATCTCCTAAACCTATTTTGGGTCTCCATGTCCCAAAATCCAATTCTTTTCATACGTCTTCCTCCATCTTGGGTCCTTGTGTACCAAGATCCATATCAGCTTATACATAAAAACCTCAATCTAATCTACCCATTTCTTCTCCATTTATCCATTACCCTTAAAGGGGTATGCCAATGTTGATCTTATCACCATACCCTATCCAATATCCTACACCTACCTCTCACCCATCCATCCTAGATCCTTCCATTCCTCTGGTCCAATCCATCACATAAATTCTTGGCTATTGTCTCCCATATCCTACATTTCATATCCTTACCATTACCTTATCAACATCCTTGAGCATACTTTCAGTTTTCTTGGCCTATCATATCATATCCTTCAAAGGAGAACTATCCAAAGAGAAAGATTCATAAGTTCCTCCTTACAATCAGAAAAAAAAAAGAAAAAAAGAAAAAAAAAAGAGATTGAAAAAAGAAAAAAAGTGCCTTGGTGAAAAACGGGCAAACATGCACCTTGGTAGAAAAAGTAAAGAGAAAAAAATTCATCCTATGGTGAAAACCAATTCTTTTGGTGTCTGGGACAAGTACCATGATGAAAACTTGGCAAATAGGTGTCATGCGTAAATCCCCATACTTTCACTTTTCACTTGGGGGAAAGTTCCTTCCATCCATCATATCTTTCATCCATATTCCTTCTGGTGATCTTGACAAGGTTGAGCCTATCCATGAACAATTTTCATATTGGCATTTATTATCTTACCTACTTGCTCTTATCTATGGCACCCTATCATGATCTTTCTCATCCCAAGCCAATACTCACTATCCTTGAACTAATCCTTGAGACATTCACTTATGCCTACATTACCCCTTATCTTGATGGTGTTTTCCTATTAGATGACCCCTTGATCTTGATCAAAGGAAGAGAAAAATATATTAGAAAAACATCTTGACATGTCCACTCTTTTGGACTACCTATCCTACATACTTTTTATGACATCGGGTCATTATCCTATATTTAGCACCGCTTCATGAGCCTACATTGCTATATTCTTTATCTAGCTTGGGTAATCTTGAGGAGACTGTCCTTGAAGGTGGAATTCACCCACTTCATCCACCATTACCAACCCACTTCTGATCTATCAATCCATCCATAATTCCCTACATCTTTCTAGACATTGGGGGCACACAAATGTGATCATGCTTGAGAATTGGTAATCTTGAAAATCATAAATATTTAACTTGGAAAACAAGCATCACTCATACTTTGTGCTCCATCTATCAATGTACTAATGATACTAATCCTTCATGCTCGCACTTTTTCTATTGGTTGACTCTGATTCCTTACAAATGTCCTATCCTTGCCTAGGATTTGTCTGCTTTTGTGTCTTAGGAATAGCCATTCTGCACTGGGGGCATCTTTACTAGCATGTTCATTTTTTGTCTGCTAGGTTGTCCTAGGTTTTTGTCTAGAATGGTTTGCCTCTCAAAATAGTATTTCTCAATACTTGCATAAAAAATGTCACTATCACAAACAAAGGTGTTTCTTCAACACCACTTACCTGTAACAGACATCATACTAGTGTTTCTCAACACTTTAATCAAACACTTTGAATGTACTAGTGTTTCTCAACACTTTAATCAACCAGTGTTCTTAAACACTATATTGGATTGTAATCACTGACAAAGTTAATCTCATACACTTAGAAATGAAAAACATATTGCTTAATTCCAAATTTTGATTGATGAATCTCTATTGCGCTTGAAAAATGAATCCAGAGTATTTCTCAATACTACTTAAACACATAGATTGATCTTGGTTTGATTATGACTCTTTTATGTTCCCATGATGTTTCAAACTAGGGGCATCTAAGCGGTTATGAATTTTCTTTGATTGATTCTCAATTGGTGATTGTTATGTCTTCTGAGTTACTCCATGACGTCTATTCAAAGACAAAGATTTGCAAGGACAGGTGGTATAACCTTTTCTTGGTTTTCTGTGTATGGTGATTGTTTCAATGATCCTATAAATTTCACCTAACTTAGATGTTTATGGTAAGGGCTTCCAACATGAGTGGATAGCCACATATATCTCAATCCTTGTTATGTGTAAACTATGGTAAGGTTGAACCAATTTCCTTGTCTATTTTCTAAATCATATTCCAAGTACGGTGTATGAAAAATTATATACCCAAGGATATGAATTTTCAAGGTCATTGCGGGTCACATATCTTATATTACACTTGAACAGAACCTGATTCTTAATAGTAAAAGGAGATAACTAAATTGTCGTCCTAGACTCTATGCCTTGAAGCTTAAGTTTATTTCTGACATTGCATCCAATACACATAGTATTCATACTTTCATGATACCAATAGATATTAGTGATAGTTGTAATATCAGGTGATGTCCATTACAAAAATGCCCAATTATGATAAAAATGCTACAATGTATACAAATTAGTGACTATCCTAAGAGTCTGCATGTAGATGCATTTAGAGCTTGCATGATTCATTTTAAAGATCAACATAAGGACTTGAGCTCAAAATTATTCCCCAATTCATCCAAAATCCAAGTTAATTACATAATCTATATTATTGATATTAATGTCGTTGCATATCCATGACATACATTCTGCATTCATAAATGAGAAAGAGAAAATAAAAAAACAAAGCATTCAAGCATTGCATTTATTTCTACATCGTAAGTGCATCCATACATTTATTTACATACAGAAAATATTAAAAACATACATTTGCATATTCACTTAGCACCATTTGAAACACATTTATATATAAACAATAAATCAAAGAGCATAAATGATGTCATCACATAAATCTATTCTAACTCATCAAGAGACCAAGAATATAATCACATGTGCATCAATCTAAACATCTATCAAAGCAAGATAACTCATGAACATATCAAGATCAGGAACAACTATCTTAGGTATATCAAATATGGCACAGATCAAAAAATGTGGAACTGTCTACTGAAGAGTATTAGGATATCAGTGTGAATCAGATATACATGTATAAAAATCTACAGTACAATGAATGATCTTAGAAGGATCAAGATATAAAAATTGTCTCAAAATGTCACAAGTCAATAATCAAGTCTGACTGCCACCCTCTCCCTGATCTGGAGGAGTAGGTGGTACAAAAGGAGCTGGTCGAGGCATCGCCCCCTTAGACTATTGTGCAATACAAGAATAGGAAGGAGCTCTTTGTCCCTTTGGAACTGCAACATGATATAATCCAAAGTAATGTACAACTCTTTGTCCCTAGTGTGTAGCAGTACAGGCCTGTGTATCCCTCTCTAGTCTCAATCACTCGATTTGTGCATCTCTAGCTGCCAGTAAAGCCTCTAATGTACTGATCCCCACTCTGAGTTGTTCACACTCACGTTGACACTGTGAAAATGCATCACCATCTCTCCCAGAACCTCTACCTATATCTTGTCCAGTAGGTCTCTCTTGTTGTCTTTGTTGTTGTCTCTGCTGCTCTCTTGTCAGCAATGGACCTGGATCTCTCTGTGGTGCCATGAATCTAAGGCGAGTCCATCTACCTATGGAATCCTCTCTGCTCCCACCCACTGCACCACCACCCCTATCATCTCCATCATCATCCTAATCATCTAGACCCTGACCTCTATCTAGAGGAGGGCACCTACCATCTCTCCTACCATCCCTCCCCCGATCTCTCCTCTCTCATTGTGCTCCAACTCTGCCTCTGACAGGTTTTTCATCAGCTGGGTCATAATCTAATGGGTCCTTTATACAAGGAACTGCCTCATCTAGAGCTGTAAAATGTGGAAATGGATATTGTACATATGGGAAAGATACCCATCTGAACAACCTGCATCTGTAACATTAGGAAATATGTCCCAACCAACTACAACCATCTCACTGATCTCACGTTGTGCAGTATCATAAAATAACTGGGCACCCCACAGTGGCTCCTCATCACGAATCCAGGTGTAAAATGACAAGTCCTGACATCGGCCCTGTATGCGGCCATACTATCTCAATACTCGTTTAACCAAGAAGTGCTCTACAATATAACTGGCACGTACAATCAAGTACCTACTCTGAAAAAAGTATGAAATCTAATGCCTATCAGAGGCCCACTCCTCACAATCAAGGTATGGTCTCCATATCACTGCAGTCATGTCATCAAATAACCGGCACCAATACTCTACCTTTCCCAAATGGGACTGTTGAATCCATCTAGAGTACATATATACATAAGGCTGCTGATCTACATGCTGCCTATCTACTATCGGCCATGTCACAGGGATATGCTCCTAGGACCAGATCTGTAAAACAAGAATCCCTACATTTATGTTGCGGGAATACTGATAAACAATCTCATGTAGCTCTCGATAAATATGTGCCAAAATGCAGCTACCCCATGCAAATTTGTGGAAAGATACTACCATCTGCTCTAACATATCAACCCAGCCACACATGAAACCGTGTTGTCCTCTGTCAGGCATGAGAACACCTCCAATCAATCTAGCTAAGTATACAGGCAGACGATCATAATGATCGCACATATAATCCCAAGTTAGATACTAGCGAACTATAGAATCATCTGCAAAGAATCGTCGAGCTGATGCAATGGCTGTAATAGAACTATCCTCAAACTAAACCTCTCAGCCCATCACTGGAACTTGTAGAATGCACCACACATCCTCAGGTGTGACCGTCATCTCACCAGTTGGGAGATGAAAGGTTTTGTGCTCTGAATTCCATCTCTCGGCAAGCGCAGTCAACAACCACCAATTTTCCCTGATACTGGGTAAATATCTCAATGCAAGTAATCCTACTCGAGAATCAATCTCTTCCTCATCACCCGTCAGTGATCAAGATAATGCAAGGACATGACCTGGTTATGGTCCTTGGAAAGACACAACCTCAAAAGGAACATGTCAATAGATAGCAAATACAGGTTCAAATTAGCATTCTAACTAAGGCAACTATGCAGAAAAGTTATCAGCTAAGTGTTTTTTATCGTCAGAAGGAGAAAATAGTCACAATTGGAAGAAAACTGACTCTAAAAACTAGAAATGGCTTTGTTTATATGGGGTTCGATCCTTTTTATGGGATACGATATGTGATTTTCGGGATGCGATGGGCATCCAGGAAACGATCATGTTTTGACAGGATACGATGAGGGTTGCGGGGTGCGAGCCTATTTTACCAGGACGCAATGAAATTCAAATCCCTATCTACAACTACCACATGTGATGACAAACTATAAATAGGGTGTAATTCCAAATTTATAGGATATGACATGGGAATTGTTGTAAAAATGGGATGTGATGTGGGATTAACCGGATGCAATCCCAAAATCAAGATATGATGCACAATCAAAATCTATATAACTACTTCAAAAATGGACAAAAATGAAACCTAAAAATGTGGAAAGGTAGGTTTTGAGGTACTTACTGGTGGTGGGTAGTCAGCTAGATGCTGATGTCATCAGGTGAGCTCGAATCGATTCTTCTCCACGGGGACCACCATATTCTCTACAGAGCTCTCAAATTACCAAAGATAAAAGTGAAAATGAATGGGTAAAAAGTGAATTTTGGGATATATATTTGACCTTTTGAGATATTTAGGAGCTCTGGAACTCTTCCCAAACTATTGAAACTCATTTTTTTTCTTTTTTGATCAATCGGGAATGAAATCGAAGGCACAGACAATGTTTTACACAACATGGTAAAAAATTTATGGCAGTCACCAAAAATATAGAATTGCTCCATATGTTTCGAAAATGATTCGCGGGCTTTATGCAATCAGTTTTCTAGGTTCTATATCATCAAATTGCACATTATTCATCAACAGCTTGGTCTGACATCATTTTATCAGACTCAAAACTCACATTTTAAACGTGATTAACTTGGTAAAAATGTGTTTTCTCTTAACACACCTTGGTTTCTCCACTTCTTCTAGTTGCTTCTTTCTCGATTCAATCGATCAGTTCAAGTGATATATCATTCTACAGAGGGATTTTATTACTTTTTCCTTCAATTTCATTCTTGAGGGGGCATGATCACACTTAAATCAATCAAATTCTTTCTCAAAAAGCATTGAAAAAACTTCATCATCAAAAGAATAAGGGCATGGAAATTTCCCTTGACTAAGTCGGGACTTTTGGATGGAAGGCTTTGGTTCTCACAAGTTGGATATCATATGTCTGCATTTTCTCAGATTCCTATTAAGCTCCTGACATCTTTTTATTGGCCTTCATTCGATCAAGTTGGAGTCAGTATTATCATTTCTCGTACGACAACCAAGTTCAGAATTGGTATTTTTAAGATCTTTTCTTATTGACCTTTGTTCGACCAAGTTCAAAGTCAATTCTATCCATCTTAGTTCAATCAAGTGCAAGACTGATCTCATCAGACATTTCATTCAACAAGTGCAAAATTCTCAAAGTTTTTGAAGTCAACATCAAAAATTTCTTTGATAATGCGTTGCTCAAACATCAATTCAAACAGGGGCAAACGTAACCACCCTAATTTGGTCTTCTCTGACCATAGACCCCATTTTCCCTAAGTGTGATCATACCCCTAATTATTTCAAGACAATTCTTTGACTTATTGGCATAATTCATTTAAATCAAATTTAATCTCCTAAGTTATTTAATCACTAAATTACATTAATTTCCTTATCCAATTAAATCAAATTGATTCAATTAAATAAAAAAGAAATAAAAAAGATGGCTAAAGTAATTAATAAAAAGGAATTAAATAAATCCTAATTACAACTCCATATTTGCAAAAGGGAAAGTCAAATCCCTAGCCAATAAGAGTTAAATCACTTGGATCACCTCGCATGGATCACCAAAGATTCAATCTCCACCTCTCTTCCACTTTCAATCCTAACCTCTCATTCCTCAAATTCTTCTATAAATGGAATGAATTTTAAGCTCAATCAGCCCCGAATCCTTGATTGTTGAAAGCAAACTTATGTTGTAGATATTCTTAGAAATCTTAATGCATTTTAGCTCATATTTCTTAAGAATTGTTGTAATCTTTCATTTGGAGATTTAAAATGAACATTTCTTGAGCATTTAGATTAAAATCATTAAAATCTCCCATTCTAAGTATGTATATGTCACTGATTTATGCATAATCTGAGGGCAATTATAGCATTCTTCAAACTCTTCTTAGATAGGAAGCAATAGGTCGATTTTAGTGATTGATATGATTTCTAACTCTTACTTTTCATGTTATTTCATTAATATAATGAATTATTGAAGTGTTGTGTTGTAGACAACAGGTACACAAAATAACACACACAGAAACAAGGTTTAGGATTTTCAATTTTTGAAGCTTGTGAATCATTTGGTACTAAGGACATCAATGCAAAAGGAAAATCAACACCCAAGGTGAACATTAACAATGGCAAGAGAAGATATAAACCAGTATGTTTTAATTTTCATAAGGAAGGTCATACTGCTAATGTATGTTGGTTTAAACCTATTGGTCCAAATGTGAGACCTAGAGGCTCTACTGCTAGATCAGAAAACTCCTATGGTAGAACTGATAACTACAATTCTAGATATAATTCATTCCATCAATTTTTTATATTATTGCAACAAGTTAGGGCACATAGCTAATGAGTGCAGGGTGAGAAGGTATAAACTAGTATATTTTAATTGACATAAGGAAGGTCATACTGCTAATGTATGTTGTTTTAAACCTATTGGTCCAAATGCTAAACCTAGAGGTTCTATTGCTAGATCAAAAAAATCCTATGGTAGAACTGATAACTATAATGCTAGATCTAATGCATTCCATCTATTTTGTTATTATTGCAATAGGTTTGGACATAGAGCTAATTAGTGCAGGGTGATAATAAAAAACTAGTGGTCATATGATTACAATAGTTAGAGACCTATCAATCAAAGTAACTGATGAGATGTTACTTGTTCTAATTGTTACAACATGTGGTTGTGAATTACAGACTAAGGTCATTCAAAGAAAATGATGGACCCTAGAATCCAATAGGTATGGTTTGTTATGTTTATAACAAGGTTGGTCATATTTCTAGGTCATGTAGAGAAAGAAAGTATACCAGAGGTCAACCAGTGAACTATGAAGAAAATGCTAAAGGAAAGGAAATTATTAATGCTAATGAAGTCAGAAATGATATAAAGAAGACATGGGTGAAGAAAGGAGAATTGAATGCGTCAGATTTGACTCAGAACTCCACAAGTTCAGGAATTGTGGAGAATCCATCGATGAACAAAGCACGATATTTTTCTTAGGGAGAAAAAGTATAGTCAAATCATTTACCGATCCCCTAAATTCATGAGCGGTAATATTTATATAAATTTTGAGATATCTATTTGTGAGTTAACAATGGTTAGTGGAGATTAAAAAAAATTGCATGCGTATATCGATTGTTATTTTTTAACCGTTGTGATCAGTGGAAAGCATCTTTTGACCATTGTGTCTAATGACTACATTCTCAAATATTATAAAGAAGATAAATTAAACTCATTTATCACTTTACATTCTATCAAAATTTACTAAAGAGCATTTTATTACTTTCCATTGCATGAGTTATTTGTATTTCTGGATTGATATTTCGAGTAGGAAATTCTATCGATTGTCGAATAACTCAAATCTGTGAAGTTGAGGTTATGACTTGTGTTGCAAAGATTATTATAGGAATCATTGTTGTTGTTTTTAATTGTAGTCATTATGGATACTCCAGTTTTGGTCGACATCATTAATGAGCCAAGACCCATATTCAAGTTACACCCGATCAAAGTAAATAAGAATGATCCAATGAGTGCCCTTTCTTTGATATGCTATGGTGTACTATTGACTTAAGACATTCATTATTTCATCCAATGCAAGCTAGAAGAACTTGAAGTTGACGATATCTACACTGTGTTTCTTAAATTGTGTAATGACCACAAATTAAAGGAGGAACATATGCATCTGATGAACAAAGGTTTCACTTATGCGGCTGAGATACCTGATGATTTTCATCCAGAATGGATAATATATGTGTTGGGAAGAGTCCATGATTAATTCATTTCATTGGACAAGCCACACAAGATTATAAAGGAGTTAATCAATAGAGTTATTGGAATTTGTGCGACAGGTCAAGGATATAATAGATAAGGAAGTGAGGATCTATTCAATGGTGATAAGATATAGATTATACCAATCTAGTCGGTTGAACAGTATACCTAGTGGAGCCATTCATGTTTCATACAGAATGGTGAAGGAAGATGCAAAATATGATCTTTGTGAGATGTTGAGGAGTCAATTCTTTGTAACATAGAGAAGATCAAGAAGAATAAGAAGAATTCATTCAAATATGGATCACTATTGGTATGTATGTTCTTTTACCTACAGAATCATTTTCCTGGAATAGGTTCTATTACTTGGTCAGAGGATAGACCGGTAGTAATGTAGATTAAGCAATGCATAAGGACTTTAGGAAACTATTTTGATAAGGTTATGTGGGGTTACTTTAAAGATTTTCAAGGAAAAATATACTTAAGAGAAAGAATCCCAACCAGTATTGTTGAAAAGTATAAAGATTATATCTTTTTTCTAGTAGATGCAGATACCTGTATGTTGCAAGAAGTGCAACCTAGGACATTTTGGATACCAGCTATGGGTTATGAAGTTGACGGTGATTTTGTCACTATTCATGCTAATGTTCTATTTTCAAAACCAATTTATACTTCAACACCTAGGTTTGGAACTCATGAAGAGTCTTCATTGAAAATTCATAGTCAATTAAGAGCACCGACAATTCAAAGAAAGATTAGGAAACAAGTTGACAATCTAGCCAAAATGAGAGGCATAACACCTGAAATGATGATAAAACTTAGAAAGAAAATGGAGAGAAAGGATGTAGGCACATCTGTTGTTGTAGAAGCCAAAAATACTGAAGTTGAAGTTGAAGAGATTACACCTCAAAGAGTAACTAGGAGTTCAATACTGAAACAAACTAAATCTACTTCTACTACTCCTATTTTGACTAAGCAAGAAAAGGAGTCTCCTGAGACTATTTAGAAAACTTACATAAGAAAGAAAGAAATGACATGAGGCTATAAAGAGTCAAAGATTAGGAAAGGAGCTAAGGAAAATGATGAAGAAGAAAAAGTTAAAATTGAATCTAAGAATGACCAAAAAGGAATTGAGAGCTAGTGGAAAGAAATCTACTAGAGTAGAAAAGCCTATTGAGGAATCTGACAAAATTGGCAATACTTATATTTTTGAAAATGTTATTAAAGATATTAAGAAATATGGAAGAATGACAGAAGTGTGGACTCACTTTGATAAATTTGACAATGAAGAGAAAACAAATATAGAATATGCAGTCGTAGAAAGTCTACATACTTTTTGCAAAGCACAGAGTGAACTATTCAAGGCTATACCAAAGGAACTGTACAAGGCAATTGACAAAAGATGGAGAGAAGATTTGAAGATTTATAGAGTAATAATGGAACAAGAACTTGTAATTTTACAACCTAAATTATCTATAGAAGAGGTAAAGTTAATAATGGTTGATGCAAGGAGAGGAGAATTTAAGACAAGAAACAAAGTTACAAGAATCCTCATTGGAGAAATACAATCGGTAAGAGATGAGACAATGTATTTATGGATAAATTTAGTAAAGTCAAATACTGCAGCTGAAGACAAATTGGTAGAAGAGAAAGGAAAATTGCAAGAGACATCAAATAAAGAGATTAATGATGTCATAGATAATGTTATCTTTGATGTCCCAGAGAAGATACATAATACTGATATTCAAGTTGATGATGAAGCACTGAAAGTGCAGATTGCCGAGGAAGTGACAGAACAAAAGGATGAAGGACGTAAGGATGATTAAGATATACTTTCAGTGAAGAGGAAGCTATATCTAACTAGTGAAGGTAGCACAATGAAGAAGAGAAAAATAAAGATTTCAACTAGTTCTAAGAAAGAAGATGAAGAAATGAAAACAATCTATTGATATTACTCAGATGAGTCCTAAAGAGCTATTGAAAATGTCTGATAAGCTTAAGGAGAAAGAAGAAAGGGACAAATTGAAGGGAAATTTAAAAGGTAAGAATACTGAAAGGAGCCAGAAACATCATTAGGAATTTAGTACCTAATGTGGGATATGAAAAATAAGATAATCCAATTGATCAACTAACATAATTAGGAATTTAGTACCTAATGTGGGATATGAAAAACAAGATAATCTAATTGATCAACTAGGTATATTGGTCAAGGATGTTTCTAATCAAGTACCTTACATGGAGAATGCACCTATGAAATAGGCCATGAAAGAATATGAAAAGATACAAGATGATAAGTTGAGAGAGATTATTTCAGTAGATACAGAGTCACTTACAATTCAAGTGAATATGGTGAAGGAAATCCTACAGGAGATAGGACAGATACTTGTAAAAGTTTCTAAGTTTACAACTTTTATAGAAGACCTTGAGAAAATGAGAGATGATGCTCAACTGCAACTTGATACTTTAATTGAAAAGTTTGATCCCATTTATAGTTTAACATTATAATTCACTGCTAAGGTCAAATTGATTACTCACATAGAGAGGCAGTTGCAAAGTGAATAGGATAAAATAATTAGTACACTTATGGAGATGCAGACCCATTGGGCCCCCACTATTGATTTTATGCAACAACATGTGAGAAATATAGAGAACGCACTTAGTCTACTAGAGGTGAGTACTATGAGTGATTTGGAAGGATTAGCATCGGTTATACATGGGAAAATTCTAACTATGGAGCGTTTACAAGAGTCATGGGAGAAGACATTAGAGCCTACAAAGACAAACTTCAAGGATTTCTTTGACAAAATGTAATTTTAATATATGATTCTTTGTCATTGTTGACAAAAAGGTTGAGAGTGAGTAGAGAAATATGAGAAGAGAATGAGTAGAGAGAATGTATAGAGAAAGGGGGAGTATAAGTTTTACAGTGAGAATTATACTTCCAGAGTTATCCAAATCAGAAGTTTTTGCCATCAATGCCAAAGGGGGAGATTGTTGGTATTATGGTAGTTCTGAAGGAGATATGAAGAGCGGTCATGAGTTGAGGCATAATTCGTTGTCATTGATGTCAATGTATTGAGTTATCATGATTGCAAAGATTGGTAATAATTGTTCATGATCGGTAAAGGGAGGATCAACTATGTATGTTGACCGGTGTTCAGGAAGAACAGTATCAGACACAGAATGAGGTAGTGGTCGAGTTGAGGAAATATTCAGATGTATTTTTTTTGTAATTTCTTTTCCAAGTAAATAATTAATTATAAATTTTTAGCATAAATTTTTAAAAATAGAAAAATTCATATGTTTGACAACCTTAACTTGGTCAAAACTTCATGAAATTCAATTATTTTTTATTCCTATGGTATGTGAAACATAGAATGTGACACATGTTTTGGATTCAGAAAATGTGATGCTATTTGAAAGTTATAAATGTTTTTCAATCAACATATCAATCAATAATTTATTCATAATTCAAATATAAAATGAATAAAATTAGTTATAAATTCAAATTAATGCATTAATTATATTTGTGGAAAGCTAAGAATCTCCATAAAATCCCCTTTTTGATTCATCAATTTTAGGTAAAAAAGTTGTCAACCACATGGGTGAAGTTTGGAAAAGAAAGGAGTATCCTAAACACATTTTAATGTTGACTTTCTAAGTTTGGCATGTCCTAGCAAAATCCCAAAGCTATCCCAAGGAAAATATGATATTAGATTTTATCGGATATCTAATAGTTTTGTCCACGTCGGATATCTAATTCCTAATGTTTTTCGATATTTGATTCGTGACAGTTTATTTATTTAAATATAATATAGAGTATATAATATATCATAATATTTAATATTTAATATTTATTATATTATAATATATAATATATTATTATTTATAATATATTATAATCTCTTGTACAATTATGTATTTAATATGTAATTTATTATATTATTATATTACTATTATGTATAATATTTAAAATATTATGTTATTTATTTTATTTAATATATAAATACTTTTATATATATATATATATTACTTAGGCATATAATATGATATAATTAATGATATATTTATGGTAACTTATCCATCTTCGTTCAGCTTGTTCTTCAACACCCATTTTGTTCTAGTTATATTTTTGTTAATCGGTCCAGGTACTAGTTCCCATGTTTGGTTCTATATCTGATCAAATTATTCTTTCATGGTTCTTATCCAACTTCCATCCTTACTAGATTTTGCATAATTTTTGTGTCATATTTTAGAAAGAAAACAACAGTTTGATTTCTAACCTATTCTAGCTAACCTTGTCTTAAAAAACTTTATCCTTATCTCCAATGATAAGTTTTTTTGAATGATCTCTTTGTACATACCTAGCAGGTGTCTTTGGAGTATGTTCAGATTCTTTTTCTTGATTCTTTGAGTCTTTATTTTTCTTTTCTTAGTATTTATTTCTTTTGTCTCTCATGTTTTGAACTTGAGTGACCTAGATTTTAGGAGATATAGTAGAGTTAGTTGACTTTCTTTAACAATGTTTGACTAGTTAGAAACCTTGTTTGATGTTAGAATTTGGATTTATTAGACATTTGAATAGTATGTTCATGGGTATCATGATTAATATTATTAAGCATCTTACTTATAAATGTTATGAATTGTCAAATATGAAATGCAACGGATTAATTATGCAAATTTATTATTAATTTCTAGATTATGGATTATGGTACTAACCCAGATGAAAAATTTGAGTGTTGGAAGTTATGGATAGGTTTGCAGATGAGAATGATGCCTAGGTAGAAGAGGTTATCATATCAACAATGACAGGAATGATAGTTTCATCATACACACTCACATAGTTAATTCATTTTCATAGATGCTTTAATTTCATGCGTAAATTAATGCATTCCAACCCTGTCTATTTTTTCATTCTGAAATGTGTATATGTGTATGTTTAAATAATTAGGAATGTTGTAATGTTAGGAAATTATATATTTTAATGTTATTATTGATAAATTATAAATTTGAAATGAATTACATACATTATTGTTGAAAATGTGATATTTAAATTTAGATTTAATTCCCTTTAAAAAGGGATGAGGCATAAAAATTTATATATATAATTTATTCGATTATGGCTATAAAAAAAACTTTTAGATGCATATGTTAAACGAAAGAATGAACAAATAGTTAAAGGAGGTGAAACTACAATTGTAAGCATGGAAAAAAGGGAAATAATAATTATAAAGAGAAAATACAGAAGGGGGAACAAATTCACATGGAATTTATAGAGAGAGAGGGAGAGGGAGATACAAAGACTTTGGGAGTGATTGGAGAAATTTAAATTGTGAAAGAGCTTGGGAGTATTTTTGGTGGCCTGCACGAATTCCAATTCTAGGTTTCTCTCAATCTCAAATCAAGTTTTCTTCTTGTATGAAATGCATAGGTTTCATTTTAATTTCTTCTTGCCAATTTTTTTTATTGTCATTTGTTTAATTTCCTTAAGGCATTGCATATTTCCTCTTATTATCACTTTCCATATGCGTATATGATATTTTTTATCAGTTGCATTGTATGTGATTGAGCATTTTAGGTTGCATTCCCATTTATGTGACAAACCTCTCTGTTGTGCATATTTTCATCTTACTAGTTAGTCCTGGTTGGGTTTCTCTTTTTTTTGGCATTAAATCTACCTTCTTATTTTTAACATAAAATCCATAAGCCTGCACTACAATATTGGTCGCCTATTTACTAGTTAAACCTTCCTTTTGTAAAATTGTAGTTTTTCAACAGGATTCGGTACACATTTTTGGTTCTCGGTCATTGTCTTCATCAAATGTATTAGTTGCATCCTTTGGGGGAAAGAAATAGCACAATAGAGGTTTCAAATTTTACATGATTTTAAGTTTTGTGTGATTTGTAATGAACAGATCTAAATGACTGCGAGTTTATCTTAACAGATATGTGTAATCTCTCCTAAGAGATGGCTTCTTTGTTCGTGCTATGGTGGGAATTGGTTATATTTTCTTTAAAATTAGAATGAGTTGATTCTCATTTCAGGCAGTTAGCTATGCGTGAGTAGAGTTAAATACATCATTGACAACGCTCCTTAGACTATGACTGGTCTTGTCAATAAAAATAGGCATTATTTATTATTTTCTCAACCTCCATTCCTACCCCCTTCCTATCCTTCTCTCTTGGCTGCATGCTCTACTAATCTAGCCCCTCCTAATTAAAATCTTTATTTTTTATTTTTGAACCCAAAATGGGCGTGTATTTTCTAAGGCTGCCCCTTTTAGTGCCTCATTTTCCTCAAGTCGAGCCTCCAGTTTGGCTCAACAAAGAGATCATGAATGATGGATCAAATTTTAAGGAAGGCTTAAGGCTAATCAGCGATTAAAGCAAGGAAAGGATCGACAGTTGGCATGATCCCACAACCAGAAATTGAATGTATGTTATCCATTGCGGGATCATGTGATGATGACATGTGTCCTCAACGACAAAAAGGATAAGATGTTGGGGTGGCAGTGTTAACATGGATTTCTTTATGTCGTTTTAATATTTTAATTATATTTTATTGTAGTGCCTCACTGTCCCTATCATGGAAAATGAATTGAAGAAGTGAGTGTCAGAATAAAGTAATTTGAGCGATGAGAAGGTAAGTACATTACTTTAATTGTAAACTATTTACTTTGATATATGATAATAAATTCAGACAATCGGGCCGTAAGGTTTCAAAATAAATGGAGTCATTTCCATCTACTTAAAATTTGCTTAAGGATATCCAAACTATTACATATCATTTATATAAATTAATATGATATCAGTAAGTGTAGTACCCCTCCATATCAATGCATTAGTGTTGTGTGATTTTGTCATCTTATTAAGTTTTGATGTTTATTTGATTAGACCTAAATTGTGATACCCACCCATAGTTTTCTTTCAGTTTTGGTGTCGAACTCTTTTAGGCTATTATTTCAGTTGATTGTTGAATTCTTTTAGGCTACATTTTATGTGAGCATTTATTATTTCAGTGGGTTGGTGATTTTAGATCATGACTTTATATGTATATCATGTGTTGAGTAGATAGATGATGATGATATTTTCATGATGTTGTTTTATATGTTGATATTAGAACTATGATGTTACTTACCCCATACTTGCATGTGTATGGTTAGCATATGTGTTAGTGTTCTTGTTGGCGTGTTTGATGTGGTAGAGGATAGAGACATAGTTACTCACATTGTGAGATCCGCATGATTGATCGATCCCTGTAATTGTTTGTTATATTTATATTGGATGTACATGCTTTTTCTTGTGATGACAGGTTTGCAGGTACTGGGCATCGTCTTCCCTGAATTGGCAGGAGTGAGCGTGCCCATATATGTGTCTCAATGGTAAAGAGGGGAGTTAACAGTCAGACCTGAAACCATACCCTAATCCATTTGTCGTAAGATTGGACAAGAATCGGTTTGACTACCCTACCCGAATTTGTCTAGATGATGTAAATTTGTGGATCCCTTCCTTTTGTGTGTGTGCTTTTTCCTTTGGTTGGTCTCAGTTGTGTGTATTGTTGTTTGATTGATGTACTTTGTCACTTATTGAATTGATTATTGTTGGTATTAAATATTAAATATTAAATATAGGGTATTTAATTAAATAGAATTAATTAAATACCTATGTTTAATTAAGGGATTTAATTAAAGTTCAAATATTTGAATTTAATTAAATATTTAATTTAAATTTAGAGTTATTTAAGCTTTTATGCTTTATTAAATGATTAAATATTTTAAGTGCATGGATAAACTTGTGCTTTAAATATTTAATTTATTTAATATTATATTTATTTAATTACATGTGCATTGTAATTGTTGGAATTGAAATTTGAATTTATATGCAAGTGGTTTTTAAATATCAAGTGGGAGTTGCACAATAAAAGATATTTTTATTTATTTAATTAGGATTTTCTTTCAATTAAGGAGGTTGAGTTAACTGAGTTGAGTGGAGTGTTTATTTTCTGAGATTGCATGAAAGAGGGAAGTGGATTCTCTTTATGGGGGATTTTTCATTTCATTTGGAAATATACAGATTTTGGAGGGGGTTGAAGGATTTGGAGTAATTTTTGGTATTTGGGTATTTTGGTGAAGATTGTTGTTTAGGGAAGCTTGGGAGAATTTTAGGATCATTATTATTAGGTCATTGTTGCTCTGGATCTATGGTTGAATCCAGGCTTGGAGGATTTTGGGGATTCTACATCTTTCAAGGGCATCAGTGATCAAATCTGTTATTAAAATTCAAGGTAGGGTTTGAAACCCTTGGCAAATTTCTATGTTTGTTGAAAATATTGCTTCTTTGTGTTTGATAATTTTGTTGTTGCTTGTATATTGTTTTAAAATGATATAATTGTCTTGTTAGTATTTAGTAAACCTATGGATCTACATTTTAGAAAAAATAAACCTTCCCTATAGTAGGATTGTGCTACCCATTTTATTATTTGGAATCTTCCTATGAGAAAAAAAAATCATGCCTAAAGTGGGGTTATGTTGGTCAAATTTTTATTTTAGATTCTTCCTAGTATTTAAAAAAATTATGCAAAAAGGAGCTTGCTAGATTTTTCCTTTTAAAAAAAAAAATACCAGAGAAAAAAAAAAGAATGAAAAATGTTTTTTAATTTTCCTAATTAAAATATTATGAGTTGAATATGCTTTTACTGATTTTTAAAATGAATTGATGAGGATCCCTGAGCTCTAATCCCCATTCTCACTCTTCATGTAGGAAAACCTGGACATAGCAAAGCAACTTTTGGAACAAGGACCTAAAGATTCAACCATTTAATAATGGGATTCATCATTCATCAGGCAATGACGGGTCCCCTCCTCTTTTCATAAATTATTTTTGTATATGTACATTTATCTTTCATAATGTACAGTTTAGTCATTCCCATGGCTTGTGTGCGGAATATTATTTTGAGCTTATGAATAAATAAATATTTTTCTTTTAAGATTTGTGTGATTCCTTTCTTGTACTAGCATTTATGTTAAAATGAAAAATCACTTAATAACATATCACACATGTAATAAAAAATATAGCAAAATAAAATATATACCCATAGCTTTTAACTGTGAACACCTTTTTAGCTCTACCTAATTGAGATGGAAGCAAAATTGGATAACAAGACTATCTAGTGTTATATGTTATAAATGTAACCATTTTGGACACATAGAAAGGTTTTGTAAAAGCACTTTTATTGAACCTATAAAAAAAATAAGAAGGATGTTTCTTTTTTTAATAGGATAAATAATTGAGAGCGGGGTGAATCAGTTATTCAACATTTTTTTGTTAAATCAAATCCAACCATTAAAAAAGATAAAGCATCAAAACCATGAACAATGTAGAATAACACAATGCACAATAAACACCAAATTTTTACATGGAATCCCAAGATGGGAAAAACCATGGAAAAATTAATTCTCGTGAAAATGAGCACTAGTTAAGGTAATTTTTATAAATTCTCACTACATGTGAGGCTCACTATCAGTCAAGCTAACTTCCCTTAACACAAAACAAGATATCACAGCCAAACGGAACAACTAACTGCCTAAGGGAGGCTCATTGCCTACAAAAACTTTCTAACTACCAAATAATACTGATAATAGTAAATCCACCACTTAAACATCAAACACAAAATAATGTTTCTTTTAGTAATACAAGCTCACACAAAGAAAGGAGTATACACAGATATAATCCTTCTTTTTGAACTTGCATACTTGCCTCCTCTCTATGCCATCCACACAAGATCATCTTCAATATATATTGAGGCATACCGAATAAATAAATTTCATGTTGACCTAGTACAATTTTAAATAGGTCACACTAGACCATTCACGTAGTGGTAAGGAATGAAATGTAGACCACACAATCCTCCTTGTCCAAAGCAATCTGCTAAAAATTCATAGCACTCGATGAGCAAAGAAATACACGTTACAAAAAAAATTGTCACTCTGAAACAAATCAACTGATAAATAGATCAATCTGGACCAAAAAGATAAGATCTGAGCACATTTCAACAAGAATGGGAACAAGAAAAACTCGATAGCCTTCTAGTACATAGCTAACCAGAACTAGAATTATCGGTAGGATACTGGTATAAATCAACCAAACCTCATCAACTAGGTAAGATATGTTGACATCAATGAAAACCATTAATGACAACATCACTCACATTTGCATCAATCTCCCCCTTTGTCACTGATGGAAACATCCATCAACATATTTTAAAAAAAACATGAATTTAAGATATCTACATCAAAACTCTGATCTTCTCCCCCTTTAACAACAATGATAAATGAAAAATACTCCATCTAAGAAACTCACTCTACTCCCACTAAGAGGAAGTCTCCAAGCACTGATCCGAAAAAGTATAACCATGCAATGCCTTGGACCAATGCACTCTCTAATGCACTTAGTTTAGTCTAGAAAGGGGTAGGACACCCAGTTTCTACCTGAGACACTTAAATGTGTCCTTGCATAATGATTTAGTAAAAATAACTGCAATCTTCTCTATTAACAATACTTATTCAAGCTTCGCCTCATTGTCCAATACCTTCTCCCTCAAAAAATGATATCTAATCGCTATATGTTTCATTCTAGAATTTTGTACTGGATTCTTAGAATTTTTTATAGCACTAGATTTATCACACATAATGGATATCAGATCATCAAAAAATATTCCAGTGTCCTTCAATGTTTGTTTCATCCAAAGAACTTGAGTGCAACAAGCATATGTTGCAATATATTCTACCTTAGCAATAGATAATGTTATAGAATCTTGCTTCTTACTTAACCATGCAACCAACCAGGAGATGAAAAAATAAGCTCCACCACTATTACTTCTTTTGTTATCCAAACAACCAGCCCATTCTTGATCAGTGTAATCTATCAGATAAAAGTATGAATCCTTAGGACACCATAAACCAAAATCATTTATCCCTTTCAAGTATCATAAAATCCTTTTTACTGTAACAATATGATATTCCTTTGGTTCTTGTTGAAACTAGGTTGCCAAACAAACAACATACCTAATGTTCGGTCTAGTAGTAGTCAGATATAGCAGTCCTCCAATCATTTACTTGTACTTACTAGCATCAGACTTCGGTGACTCATCCTCTTTTGTTAATCTATAGTCGGTAATGATAGGTGTACAAACTGGTTTTGAGTTCTCCAATCTAAACTTTTTCAACAACTCTTTAACATACTTGGACTGAGAAATAAAAATTTATTTACTATTCTAATTCACTTAAAATATAAGAAAGAAATTCAAATGACCAATCCTAGACATTTTTAATTGCCTCTGCATATCTTCAGCAAAACCTTTGCACATATATTTCTACCAAATATAATGTTATCAGCATAGACTATAACAGACAAAATTTGATCTAAAATCACTTTGTGGTATAGATTATTGTCAGAAGATAACTTCTAAAATACTTGTTTAATTAGATACTTGTCTAATCTGACATACCATACCCTTGGTGCCTGCTTCAGTCCATATAACGCCTTCTTCAATCTGTAGACCAAATCTAGGTCACTCTCTAACCTGAAACCTTCTGGTTTCTTGATGTATACATAGTCTTTTAATTCTCCATTTAGGAATGTCAATTTGACATCCAACTAATTTACTTCAAAATCCTTGTAGGCCACAAAAGCCAAAAATATTTTGATCTCTTCCATCTGGGCAATAGGAGCATATTTTTCTTCAAAATCTTTGCCCTCAATTTGTGTATAACCTTTGCAAACTAACCTTACCTTGTTTCTTATCACCTTCCCATTCTCATCTAGCCTATTTGGAAAGACAAATTTCATACCTATTACATTTTTGTCTGCCAATATGGGTACAAGATCCCAAGTTTGATTGTTCTAAATATGATCAAGTTCTTCTTTCATTGTGTTTACCCAACTTTCATCATTGCATGCCTCATCTATAATCTTTGGTTTAGTTTTTGAAATTAAACAAAGTAATACTTTTTCTCGAGTCTCTTTACTTCTCTTGATTAATCATTTATTCTTATCTCCTATAATCTGATTTTCAGAATTATTTTTTTATACATACGTTGGTGTCTTAGTTGTAGATGTCAGAGCCTCATTTGTCTCTTCTGCTTCTTTTTGTTCTTTTTATTTTTCATAAGGTTCATCAGACTCATATCTAGTGTGCCTAATAGGTGTTCTTTTAAAATCCTCATCAACCTTCACATTTGCACTCTCTACCATCTTATTTAGTCTCTTGTTATAACACTAGTATGCTTAGCTCCTAGTAGAATATCCTAGAAAAATACCTTCATCACCTATGTTGTCAAACTTTCCAAGATTATCCTCATCTCTTCGAATGTAGCATTTACTGCCAAAAATTTGAAGTATTTCAATATCAGTTCTCTTCCACGCCATAGTTCATAAGATGTATTTCCATGTTTCTTTCTGAAAAGTACTCTATTAAGAGTGTATACATCAGTGTGTATAGCTTCTCTCCAATAGACCTTTGTTAATCCTTCTTCTTTGATCATCATTCTAGTAGCTCCTTGAACTATCTGATTCATTCTCTCTACTCCACCATTCTGTTGTGGTATCCTTGGGGAAGATAACTATCCTTTAAAGTTATGTTTCTCATAGAAATTGTTAAATTCATTAGATATAAACTCACCTCCTCTACCAAGACTCGGACATTTTATTCTACTATCACAATCAATTTCAACTCTTGCCCTGAGTATCTTGAATTTTTATAAATCCTCATGAGGATTTTTCTCTCAAAAATGCAACCCAAGTAAATCTGGAAAAGTCATCAACCAAAATCATAAAATATTTCTCACCTTGTAAACTCTTCTTTCTGGTTGGACCACACATATCTGTATGCACAAGATCTAGAAAACTAGTACAAGATGTTCCTTTCCTTTGAATGTTTCTTTTATTTGTTTTCCTTCCTGGCATCCTTTGTAAATAATATTGTCTAGTTTTGTCAGTCTTGGTAAATCTCTCATAGCATGGGTTGAACTAATTCTTACAAGGTTATCAAATTTTATGTGACACATCCTCCAGTTCCAAAGCCAACTATCATCAACCTATGTTACCAAGCATTTTTGTATCTCCTTCCAACTAATCCATATTTCCCATTGCTCCTTTTCACATAACAACAACCATTCTAAACTTCTTCTGGATTTCACAACCATTATCCTGAAACACAACTGTATATCCATTCTCGCACATCTGACCAGCGCTCAAAATATTATGATATAAACCCTTCACATAATAAAAATTGTCAGTGTTATATTTTCCATCAAAAGTAAGAGAACCAATTCCAACAATATATGCCTTTTGATTCTCCAAAGCTAATAGTTCCACCATCATACTTCTCAAGTTTCACAAACTTAGGTTTGTCAGTAGTCATGTGATGTGAACAACCATTGTCATTCAACCATTCATCTTTATTTCTTGTAATATATAAAGCATTAAGTTCATCTGATCTTGGACAAATGTTATAGATATCAAATTTAGGTTCATCTTCCTCGGCCCAAAGTAATTGTAAAGTGGTGGAAAGGGGTAAGGAGATTGTTCATTAATTATTGTTTGATTTTATTAAAGTATGTTGATTTCCTTAACCCTACTTTACATTTAATTGAATTTGATTGATTGTATATTGCAATTGTGATTAGGGAGAAAATAAGATGCTCCTTTTCTATTCCCAAATGCACAAATGGAAGATCCAAGTTGATCAACCCAAAAGAAGGGCTAATGCACAAATGAATCAACTATTTGGAAAAGAGAATAACAAGAAGGATCTTAAAATCTATTAATTGAATATATAGATATGATATATGATAGTAATTGAAGAAATAGGAAAAATGTACTAACCTTAAAGAATTTTAGATAAAAGAATGTTGTTTTCTGAGGACTGTACTCTGTTTCTAGAAAAATTGAAGTATGATCTGGAACCAAAACGCAGAGACGAACAAAACCCAGAAATATTTTTCCGTTCCGATGTCATCTTATGAAAAAGGTCTACCTTGACCCACAAATGTCAACCCTGACCCAATAATGTTGACCTTGACCTGCACAGGTCCGACAGAGAATCTGTTCGTGGAGCCTGAAAGAAAGCCGAAAGGGTATCCAAATCTGTGTCCAAATCTATAGTCCCAAACCTGTACCTACAAGAAAAAGAGGTTTGTTTTTTGGGGGGAGGGGTTTTCCTTGGTCAAACCCCAGTTTTGGAATTAACCTCAAATATATGTAATTGAAATTGCATAAAGATAAACAAAGTAAATGCACGAATTCACCTTGTTTATAAAAGTCCTTGTGGAGGATTTGAATCCTTGAGTCCACAAGTATGTATGCACCAAATATGTAGAATGTAGAATGGTAGGATGTCTTCAATCTCTTTCTTGTAGATCTCCAACACCAAGTCTTGAATGGGTTCTTGAATTTGGAATAGGCTTGGAAGAAGGTGGATGGAGAGATCACCAAAAGGGCACTAGGTAGCTTGAATCCTTGAATGGCCTCCAATGGATCTCCTTCATGAAAATGGATGCTTGAATGGATGAATTCTTGCTTTAAATCTTACTCCTTAGCTTGCTTGAATCGCACTTGAAGATAGTTTGAGAATGTTTGATCGTGATTAGAAGACTTCTTGGAAAAGAGAGGAGAAGGCTCCCTTTTATATGAAACTAGGGAACAATCTTATAAGGAGGCTGACATAGGATAATTAAATCCCCATTAAAGCCTTTACCCCCAGGAGAGGACCTATATTAAATATAATTTAGGAATCGACGCTTCGGAACCCGAAATAGCCGACCCGGAAGCAGGAAATAACTTTTGCAAAGACCGACATTCGAAAACTGCAAGACCCTGAAGTTTGAATGCTGGGTCAAGGTCGAGGTCGACCTTGACCTAGGTCAGGTTTGAGGTCAACCTTGACCTAGGTCAGGTTCAAGGTCGACATAGACTCAAAAGGTCGACCCTAACCTTGAAGTCCAGAATCTCAGGTCTGCAATCAAGAATGCAAAAATCAGGCTGGAAAGAAGTGGAAAGAGGGGCAGAACAGGGAGAAAGCCAGGTCTAACTTAGGAACCCATTCTAGGTGCTTGATATGACCCCAAACCACTTACTTGGAAGGCTAAACAAGTCTACAATGGAAGTGCTTCCATTTTCTGACTATACAGTAATTAATTCTCATATTATGATTCATCATTTGATATACTAGCATTCTCATTGACATAATAAGCTTTCTTGTTAAATCTCTTAAAAAAAAATTTGTTCCTTTTTCATGACATCTAGGGGAAATATGACCAATCTTTCCACATCTAAAGCATTTAAGGGGTAATATACCTTTGTACTTTTCAATACCTTTCTTCAGGCTTCTTGTAAATTTTTCTCCCAAATCATTTGAACTCTCGTCATCTTTTGGATCTTCTTCTGTCTTTGTGGTGTTAAAAGTTGTCTGAAAATTCTTCTTGTCCTTCCTGAACTTCCTCATTTTAAATGTGGTCAAGGTGTCAAAAAATTACTCTCGAGTAATCATATTTGGATCATACACCTCTTTAATAGGAGGAAGTTTGTCACTATAACTCTCTAGTAAAGTCATCAGAATATTTTCCTTAATATCTTCATCAGTTAGGGTACCTCCCTTATTTTTGACCTCATTAACTGCATTATCAATCTTCTAAAAATCACTCATTATGTTTTCAATTTCAACCATTTTCAAGTTCACATACATACGCTTAGCATCCATCTTCTTTAACAATTTAACTCTAGCATTTCCTTCATAGATCTCTTTACGATTTTTCCAAACTTCATAAGAAGTCTTCAATGAAATAACTTTTGCAAGCTCGGTTTTCGATAAAGCAATAAAAAATCATACCTTGCCTTCTCATTTTCTTCACAAGTTGTAACTTCACCAGGAGTAAAAGGACCACCCGCATTTGTCAGTGCAGTATACTTAGTCTCCATAGTTTTCCAAGTGTTGTAACTCAATGAAATTATATAACTTCCCATGTGTTCCTTCCAGGTACTATAATTAGATTCATCAAACATAGGAATGATCATTTTTTGTGCCATCATATATTCCTCAAGCAGTTAATCTCTATACCAAGGAACCAAAATTCTCATACCAATTATTATTGGATGATATTAGATTTGGGTACTACTGATGTTGTTGATATTCATGTTTTGTCACGGATGTCAACATATGTTACTTTGGAGTGAACAGACTGGTTATTACTATTGCATGATGACTGGAAGAAGTGTGCGAATGAATGAGAATCACAAGATACGGATATGAAGAACGATGTGTGACAAACTTATTCCTAAGGTCTCTTGGCTTAATATTACATATTGGAGATGTTACAGATGTTTTAGTGAAGACTGGTTTCTGGACTATGACAATGATGCTTGACAGAGCAGGTCTCAGTGTTTTGGGTATATCCTACAGGCGAAGATGATTCAGAGTATGTGAGCTTAAGGGATGATAGAGGACACATAGAGGAATGTTCCTTGTTGATTGATAGTCGTGACATTGTTGGTGACATCATTTATGGCATGTATTCTGGAGAAGACATATTTGTTGGCCAACTTCAGAGATGTGGCGTGTATTATGGATTGTGAGCATGGATTGTGGATCTTGGAGTATATTTGATGTATTGTAATTGATGTTTACTTATTTTAGGTACCTTTGTATCTTAGAAAGCGGTTAAATATTTATTTATATATTGGGAAATCTTAATTGGCCGACATAATTAATTATTGTAATAGGGTATATATGAGAGATCTTTTCTTTTGAAAAGATGTGATAGAGGAATGATGAGAAGATAATTGAGAGATAGAGAAGTGTAGAAGTTGTGAAGCTTGATTGGTTGTTGGATGTATATCAGAGTTTGTGATTAGAATACCTCATTGGAACTGAACAAGCAAAGACAGTTGCTATAAAATAGTTCACTAAATTGTATATTTATGATATACACTTGTTCGGATTGTTAATCCATGAGGGTGGATTTAACCTTCTTTGGGAAGTGAGCCCACTATTACTCTTGACTCCTAGCAGGGTATGTCCTTTAATAGGGACTATGTATTGTAATGTTGTAATAAGCTCCTAACAGGGATAAATATTTTAACAGGGATACTATACTCTCAGTACATCATTTGTGGGTGCTAATTCCCACTAGGGTTTTACCTTAAGCAGGATTTCCTCGACAACAAAGGATTGTGTTATTGTGTTGGCATTTACTGTGTTATCATTTGCATTATGGATTTGGTATATAAAGTTTAAATTTTAATAATCTATATCACAATTGATTCACCCCCCCCCCTCTCTCTCTCAGTTGTGCTTATGGACTGTTATTCCTAACAATTGGTATCAGAGCTACTAGTCCTTAGAGAGAAAGCTTAACAGCTTGAGGTGGTCATGAAGATGTCTTACTATAGGAAGGATAGTCCAATATTTTGATCCTAAAATCTTTGACAGTTGGAAGAACAATATGAGAACGCATTTTCTTTGTTTGGGAATCGACTACTGGATTATCACAAAAAGAAAAGAAAAGATAGCGACTGAGGATGAATCAGATAAAGCTACTGAAGATGATAAGAAGTTATTTTCATGTAATATGGTTGCAAGGGAATCATTGATCAGCGCACTTTCTGAAGGTGAATTCACAGAAGTAAAAGACTTTGATTTTGCACATTAGATTTGGACAAGATTGGAAGCACTATATGTAGGAGAAGGTTTACAAAGCAAGAAAAGCTACAAAAATGGAAGACAAAGATGGAATCATTGAAAATGAGAGATGATGAGAACATTAGGGCATATGCACAGAGAATAAGTGAAGTGGTTATTGGCATCAAAAACTCTGGAGGTACTTAGACTGAAGAAGAAGTGATTGTGAAGATACTCAAATCTCTGACACCTGCATACAAAACTAAAGTACAAGCTATAGAGCGGATTATATCTTTGACTCTGAAATTCAATAGAGAAATGTTGATTGGAAAGATAACTACTTTTGAGGCCCCAGAACTAGGAGATCCTTTACCTAAAGTTGAGTCAGCATTCAAGGCGATTATACATAGAAACAAAAAGACCTTATCTGGAAATGTGAGCACTAGCAATAGTGACTTGAGAGAACAACTTGGAGACTATGATGATGAATGGGAAAAAATACAGGAGGAAGAAAGAAAGCTAGATGAAGTGGTAGGCCTGATCGCAAGAAGAGAAAAGAGAGGTAAGGGTAAATTTGAAGTAAAATTACCTTTGAAATGTTTTTCATTCAACAATATTGGTCATTTTGCATCTCGATGTCCTACAAGGGTTCCAAAACATAAACCTAAGTTTTACAAATCAAAGTATTCAAAAGACAAGGGATGTTATTATGCTAGTGAGGGTGTGTCTAATGATGATGTTGATTATGATGAAATTGGATTTATTGCTATTAAGGATGATGAACCTATACATGAAGAAAAAGCCTTAGTATCCCATGTTGAAAAGAAATCTGAATAGGTTATAAATAGTGGTTGTTCACATCATATGACTGGAGATAAAAACAAGTTTGTTAGTTTGAAAAGATATTATGGTGGTGTTGTTATATTTGGTGATAATACTCCTAATCTTATCATTGGAGTTGGATCTATTTCTCTGGATGGAAAGACTAATACTGACAATGTACTGCTTGTTGATGGAATTAAGCATAATATGTTGAGTGTTGGACAGCTAGTGGACAGAGGTTATCAATTGAAATTCATTGATGGGAAATATTCTGTCAAAAGTAAATCAGGAGACTTGATCGTATCTGGTACTAAATCTAGAGGTAATGTATTTGAATTAAATACATCTGAAGCTTCTTATTTTATTGCAAAGTTTGATGACTATTGGTTATGGCATAGAAGATTTTGTCATGTTAACTTTGATAACATTGTGAAGGCAAGTATGAAAAATGTTGTAAGAGATCTACCTAAGATTGTGAAACCATCTAACACTATGTGTAGAGAGTGTGTTATGGGGAAGCAGACTAGAAGCAGTTTTAAAAGAAAATCTTATTCAGCAAAAGGGAAGTTGGATCTGGTACATACAGATCTGTGTGGTCCTACAAGAACAAGATCTTATTATGGTGAAAGGTACTTTATACTCTTTTTTTCATGACTTTTCTAGAATGATGTGGGTTACATATTTGAGACAGAAATCTAAGGCATTTGACAAATTCAAGTTATTCAAAGAAAAAGTTGAGAATGAATCTGGTTTAAAGATAAAATGTTTGAGATTAGATAGAGGTGGCGAGTTTACATTAGAATTATTTAATACCTACTGTGAAGAGCATGGAATATTCAGACAGACATCTGCACCTAGGACACCACAACAGAATGGGATAGCAGAGCGAAGAAATAGAACGATATTAGATGTTGCCAGAACTATGCTGGTGGAAGGAAATGTATCACATGTTCATTAGAGAGAGGTTTTTGGTACTGTTGTGTACACCTTGAACATAATTTAGATTAGAGAAGGTACACGTAAGACTCCTTATGAATTATGGCTTGATCATACACCTACTGTAAAATATTTTAGAATATTTGGAAGTAAATGTTATATCAAAAGAGATGATGAGATAGGGAATTTTGATGGTAGAAGTGGTGAAGGTATCTTCCTTGTTTATTATACTAAGAGAAAAGCATATAAATGTTTCAATCTGAGATTGAGGAAGTTGATTGAAAGTGCTAATGTAAGGATAGATGAAAAGTTCTAGATTCAGGAAAGAATGTATGACTATGGACAGATTGCAGAGATAAAAGAGGTTCTTGTTGAGCCTGCAGAAACTTTGACGGTTATTGACGAGACTCAAAGTCTTTTTCAGACAAAGTACAGATAGATGATTGGTGGTCTACAATATCTAACTCACACCAGACCAGATATTTCCAATGCAGTTGGAATTGTGGCAAGATATCAAGCAGATCCTAAAGAGACACACCTTGCTACTGTGAAAAGAATTTTCAAATACTTGAAAGGAACAATAGAATATGGATTGTGGTGTGAAAAATTAGATGAATTTATTTTACAGGCTTACACTTATGCTGATTGGGTAGGTAATGTGGATGATAGAAAGAGTACAAGTGGTGGATTATTTTTCCTTGGGAAAAGGTTGGTTTCTTGGTTAAGTAAGAAGCATGACTGTATTGCTCAGTCTACTACTGAATCAGAGTATGTTGTTGCTGCTATAAATTGTACACAAGTTGTTTGGATGGAACAAATGTTGAAGGACATTGGAATAATTTTTGAAGAGCTAGTGGTTATCCATTGTGATAACACTAGCACACTGAATATGTCAAAGAATCATGTAATGCATTCAAAGACTAAACATATTTCTATAAAGTATCATTTCTTAAGGGACAAGGTTACAAAGAAAGATATTAGACTGGAGTATATTAGCACAAAGGAAAAAATAGCACATATATTTACAAAACCTTTGCCAAAAGATACTTTTGAATATCTCATAAGCATGCTTGGGGTGAGAGCCCCTCCCAGTGGTAATTAATTGATGTTGACATGCATCAGTCCAGTGGATTTCAAAGCTATATCATTTTTTGGACTTGATGTATGGATCTACTCCTCAGGGGGAGTGATCGCAGGAACACTATGGAGCACTTTTGGGTGATTTTGAACCTGGTTTTTAGACATGAAGATTTGAAAAAGATACACCTTACAGAAGATTACATAAGATTTATGGCACCCTTTACCATTGTTTCCAAAGGGGGAGAGATTATATGTGAAAATCCCTATTGTTTTAGGGAGATTTATGTTGAGGATATTGAGAAAATTGTATTGAGAGAGAACTTTTTGGGTTGATGGATTTTCCCATATGTTGCCATCAACGTTAAAGGGGGAAATTTTTGGATGATGTTAGATTTAAGTACTACTGATGTTGTTGATATTCGTATTTTTTCACTGATGTCAACATATGTTTATGTGGAGTGAACAAACTAGTTATTACTATTGCATGATGACTGACAGAAGTGTACGAACATTGTAGGAATGAGTCAGAACTATCAAAGATACAGATATGAAGAAGGATGTGTGATGACCTTATTCCTAAGGTTATTTGGCTTAATATTACATATTGGAGATGTTATAGATGTTTTAGTGAAGACTGGTTTCTAGATTGTGACAGTGATGCTTGACAGAGCAGGTCTCTGTGTTTTGGGTATATCTTACAGGCGAAGATGATTCAGAGTATGCGAGCTTAATGGGTGGCAGAGGACACATTGAGGAATTTTCGTTGTTGATGGATATTCATGAGATTGTTGGTGACGTCAGTTGTGTTTTGTATTCTAGAGAAGACCTATTTTTTGGTTGAATTCAGAGATGTAGTGTGTATTATGGATTGTGAGCGTGGATTGCGGATCTTGGAGTATATTTGATGTATTGTAATTGATGTTTACTTTTTTTAGGTACCTTGTGTATCTTAGCAAGGGGTTAAATAATTATTTGTATATTGGGAAAGCTTAATTGGATGACCTAATAAATTATTGTAATAGGGTATTGTAGACACCCTAAAATGGACAGGCTTGCAACTTTACATTAAAACCCTAATTTTCATCTATTAATTAATGGTTTCCTAATCATTAATTAACCACCTATTTTCTTCTAAAATCATTTCTCAAATCAT
>MU223453.1:2161229-2178058 GCA_018584345.1 Thuja plicata | reverse complement strand
ACTGATTCCCCCCCCCCCCCTCCCCTCTCACTTATGCTTGTGGACTGTTATTCCTAACAATTCTTGAATAGGTTGAAAAACTAAGAGGGGGGTGCATCAGTTATTAAAAAAAAATTATTTAAATCAAATCCAACTGGTAAAACAAATAAAGCATCAAAATCATGAACAATGCACAATAAACACCAGATTTCTACATGGAAACCCAAGATAGGAAAAAGCACAGAGAAACTAATCCCCATGAAAATGAACACCAGTTAAGGTGAATTTTATAAATGCTCAGTACAAGTGTGGCTCACTATCAGTAGACTCACTAGGAGATGGGATAACTTCCCTTAATACAAAACATGCTATCAAAGCCAAGTGAAATGGCTAACTACCAAAGGGAGGCTCACTGCCTACAAAAACTAGCTAACTACCAAAAATATATTGATAATTGTAAATCCACCACTGAAACTGTTAGAATATTTAACCTTTCCTTGGTTGTATTTATTTAAATTAGGATAAACCAAGGTATCCAACATGTATTTTATCCTCTAGTACAAGTAGGAGGACATGTCATTTATTTGTAATTCCTTTAAGGAAAATAGTTTATCCTCCTTAAGATGATGTTGTCACTTTAGACACACCTATTATGAATGGTGGCATTTATATATTTGTGAGTTTGTCTATAACTCCTCTCCTCATCTCTATTTAAGAGATGCTCCTCTCTCTCATTCTAACTTTTGATATTATTGTAAATGAGCTCTCTCTCTCTCTCTCTCTCTCTCTCTCTCTCTCTCTCTGGCTTTTTCTCATTCATAATTCACAAGGGATTTTTCTTTTCCCCTTTCAAAACTTTTTGTCTCCTTGTCTTGGCTCTTTAGTGTATTCTCCAAGTTCATGCATTTCTCATGGTAACAATATTCTATACAATAAGCTCTCTTGGATTCTTGTTTATTTCTTTACTCTTGATTTTTTCCTTTGATGGTATCAGAGCTTGGGTTACTAATCCTTGTTTGAGTAAAATTTGTTGAAGGTTACTATTTTGTGGAGCACACCTTGTTTTGGAGACTTTTTTGAAGAGAGAATCCTGAGTTTAATTTCTTAACTCATTGGTGTTCGCAAGTTTTTCTAACATCTAGTTTTTGGTACTAACCCTCTTTGGAAGGCTTGCCGCCAAAGTTTGTTGTATTTTCTCAAAAAAATTTAAAAAAAAAACTTAACCTCAATCGTGCAAACGCAAGGTTACGGTGTTTTTTTCTTATCCCTCAAGTTTTATGTAGGTTTCTCTCCATTTCTATGCATTTGTATTGATAAAATCTTTATATATCATAGTTCATCTGCAGGTTAATTTTGAGTTTTATTTGCAGGAGTAGACATTGTTTAAATCTTTGTTATGTTTCTGTTATAAACAATATCTTTGTTATCTCGGGTTTTATTGCAAGTTTTTATTTGTGTTGATTTGCAGGATCAGACTTTATTTATATTTTGTTGTTTACATCTCCTTGTTCTTTGGTCGGCATTCTTCTTGTGGGTGGGTTCTCTCTCAACATAAAATATTCCTTTCTATATCATTGTATCTGGAATGTTGCTTATAGCATCTATCCCACCCTCCATATGCTTATATTGGTGTTTCCTCTAGACCAATGAGACCAATCATACCAACAGTAATAACGTCAACTTCAACTTAGGGAATTAGAGTAGAGACCAACTGATAACGTATTCAATCTTCGAATAAAGCTGAGTCGAGCAACTGGTAACATTACATTGATATTACTTAATCCTGCATAGATATTACTTGATCATTACTTAATAAAGTTGAGTCTCTATCATTTCTTTCTAATGTATCTCCTTGAGAGAATACCCTCCAATCTTTGTATTCTCTCACACATGCAAGCCTTATTTTCAAGCTTGCATACTTGTCTCTTGTCTATGTCATCCACACAAGATCATCTTCAATATATATTGATGCATACCAAATAAATAACTTTCATGTCATCCTAATACAATTTGAAATAGGTCACACTAGACCATTTCCACGGTGGTGGTAAGGAATGAAATGTGGACCACACAATTCTCCTTGCGCAAAGCAACATGCTACACAGTCATTGGAGCTGCCAAGAAAGGAGATACATGTTATAAAGCAAACAATCACTCTGAAACACATCATCGGATAACTAGATTGGTACAAACCAAAAAGTTAAGGCTCAACACATGTCAACAAGAATGGGACCAAGACAAACTTGGCACACCTTCCAGTACGCAGCTAACGAGAACCAAAATTACTGGTAGGATACTGGTATACCTCAACCTAACCTCATCAACTAGGTAAGATATGTTGACATCAATGACAACCATTAATGACAACATCAATCACATTTGCATCATGTTTGTGACAAGAAAAAGGATGAATTGAATGAGGTTTGGAACAAGGAGCGAGAAATGAAGGAAAGATCCATGTTTAAATACAGGTTGCACTACATGCTCAAGATGAAAAAGATTGATGATATGTTTGTGTTCGCTGCTCAAATCACATGACTAGTGACAAGAGAAAAATTCTCTCCTTGAAGAATTTGAACAAAGGAACAATGAAATTTGGGGACAACACTAGTACGACAAACATAAAAGGGAAAGAAACTCTTAGCTTGGATAATGCAAGAACAAAATATGAGAATGTCCTTTATGTTGAATGGTTAAAGCATAATCTCCTAAGTGAGTCAAATGTGTAATCAAGGGCATGTCCTTACATTTCATTCTAGAAGATGAAAAATCTATAAGAATAGAAAAGTGATAGTCAATACTTATAAAAAAAACAATAGTATCTACATCATTAATAAAATTAAAAGTAAGATATTATATGGGGCAAGAAGATGAGTGTTGGTTGTAGCACAGGAAGATAGGTCACTTGAACTTTGATAACATTTGAAGATCAACAAAAATAAAGTTGTAAGGTACATGTCAAAGATAGCTAAGCCTTCATATATAATCTGTAAATAGTGTTTATATTGTAAACAAATAAGGGAAAGCTTTTAATCTAAGGAGTGTCCAGTATCAAAGCCTTTGGAATTTGTTCACACTTATTTGTGTCAACAAACAAGGATCAAAACCTTGCAAGGTAGGAGTTATTTTATGCTACTAATTGACGATGATTCCAAAATGACATGGGTGGCTTTTGTTAGAAAATATGTAGACACATAATGATTATTGCCACATAAATTTTGAGGAAAATCTATGCAAACAAGTATTCATAATCCATATACAAAAGAATAGACAACATACCCATCAAAGATAGCACCAGATATACCCCAAACAAACCGTCATGGGAAAAAAACCATCCTCCAAAAGCATCCATCCTCCATGTACTATTCAAAAATGCAACATTACAGTACATCCATGAACACCTCTGAATCACAAGTACTCCATGTGAACAAGAATGTAACAGCACATCCCATAGCATGCTTCAAAAACTCACAAATGCAACAATAGATGGTCTCAACTCAGCCAAATTAACCAACTAGACAATCGTAGACAATTACCTCTATAGTGGCATTTATAAAATCAAGCTCCCACAAAACCACTAAGTGATATTACATAAAACCATGAGACTAATACTACGAGTTACAAAACCATTGACCTCACATTTAATATTGGGTACTAAGTTTTTAACTTTATTTATGACCATTAAATATATTTCCCAATGTTACATACAACACATAAGGTGACCCCAAGAATATTACCTCTTAGTTATGAACGACCATCTAGGTTCCCCTTGGTGCGTTGCACACATAATTGTAGACAATGCATTATAAGCGTTATGCAAGGAATACAACATATAATTCCTAATAGCCTTTCTAAAAGAAAAATCTTATACATTTCATAATTTAAGGCATTCAAAGCCCTAGTAGAGAACAAAGCCACGTAAGAGATCAAATGCCTTAGATCTGACAAAGTAGGAGAATTTACCACAAATGAATTTGAATGTATTTGGACAACATGGGATAAAAGAGAATATTCACCCATGTAAGAACTCCACAACAAAATGGAGTAGTTGAGAGGAAGAATGGAACAATTCAAGCAATGGTAAGAGTTGTGCTAAATGAACCCAAGATATCTAACACCGTTTGGAGAGAAACAATTCATATAGTTGTCTACATTGCAAACCAAGTAGAAATTAGGGTGAGCAACAATAAAACTCTATATAAGGAAGCCATGCAACAACAAAATATCTCAAGGTTTTCATATGCACGTGCTATATAAGAAGAGATGATGAAGATTTTGGAAAGATTGATTACAAAAGTGATAAAGGTATCTACCTTGGATATTCCACAAGGAGTAAACATTAGAAATGATAAAGTGAAATATTCTACAAAGTTGTTGAAAGTGTCAATGTGAAAGTTAATGAAGACATCAAAAGGAGATAGCACGAGAAAATGATTATAAAAAAAAAAAAAAAAAAGTTTCAAAGAAGAAAATAGGAAAGAAATTGAAACTAGAGAAGATGAGCAAAGAAATATACATACGTCATCAAGAGCACCACCTAAGACACCATCTAGATTTGTTCAAAAGAATCATCCCAAAGACTTGATTTTTTGGTACAACGATACTGAAATTCAAATGAAGAGACTAGCTAGTACATCAAAACATGCAATCTTGTATTTTCTCTCCAAAGATGAACCAAAGAACTTTACAGAAGTAAGTGAAGACAAGGATTCAATAAAGGCTATGGAAGAGGAATTGGACCAAATTGAGAAAAGTGAAACTTGGGACCTTTTCCCAGGACCTAAGGACAAAAATGTGATTAAAACTGGGTGGATTTTCAAAAAAAAAAAAACTAAATGAGGATGGAAGAGTTGTAAGGAGCAAGGCCACATTGGTATGCAAAGGATATGCCCAAGTTGAAAGAATAGATTTCAAAGAAACTTTTGCTTTTGTTTCTTATATAGAAGCCACAAGGATGTTCTTAGCCATTATCAGTTTTAAAGTTTTTGAAGTTTATTGGATGGATGTAAAATCAACATTTCTAAATGCAAACTTGAAGGAAGAAGTGTACATTGAACAACTAGAAGTACTTCTCCTATCAAATATTGAAGACTACGTTTGCATGCTAAAGAAGTTCTTTGTGGGATAAAGTGAACCCCGAGGGCTTGCTACTTAAGGCTGGACAATTATCTTCAAGGTAAGACTTCAAAAGAGGAATTACAAACAGTATTTTGTATATCAAGAATGGAGGAGATAATTTGTTTATTATAGTGGTCTATGTGGATGAAATTATTTTTGGAGGTACAATGACAATGTGCTAGTAATTTGCCACAAATATGCATAAGTTTTAAATGCCAATACATGGTGAATTGTCTTTCCCTCGATTGCAAATTACCAATCTGTTAAATGAATCTTTATTTCATTTCAAATATGTGGATATTTTGAAGTTCAAGATGGAAGATTGTAATCAAGTAAGTACTCATATGATTAGTTGTTCTAAATTGAGCAAAGATGATTAATCTCGTGTAGCAGATTAGACTATGTATAAATCTATGATTAGAAATTTATTATATCTAGTAGCTATAAGGTCTGATATTATGCAAGCAATTGGTTTGGTGGCATGATTTTAGAAAGCTTTGAAGGAAACCCATGTATATTTATTCAAAAAAATATTGAGCTATTTGAAGGGGACTATGACTTTTGGATTGTGGTATCAAAGAGGTGGAGATTTCACCCTTACAATGTATAGAAATGTGGATTGGGTAGGAAGCTGGGATGACTAAAAAAGCCTAAATGGAGAAGCATTCTTCCTTGGTAACAATCTTACCAATCTTATATATTGTTTGAGTAAGAAATATGCTTGAGTTTCTTTATTTGGAATAGAGGAGGAATATATTGCACAATCAACTTGTTGAACACATGTTTTATGGATGAAACTAAAATTGAAAGATACTTGAGTATGAGCATATCATCTCTATATTATGTGATAATATGAGTGCAATCAACATTTTAAAGAACCCAGTTATGTACTCGAGAACCAAGCATATGCCAATTAAATATCATTTCTTAACAAAGTGGGTGGTTGATCAGCAAGTGAAATTGGATTACATTGCTATAAAGGAACAGTTTGCAGACATTTTTAAAAAGTTCTTTGCAAAAGAGACTTTTGAGTACCTTAGGAAGAAATTGTCAGTGATGTCACTTCTCATCCATTCACTAAGTTTTTTCTAGAGAAGTATGTGTTTAAGGGGACCTATTCATTATGGTATTTAGTTAACCCCAAGGGTTCTAGCCATTTATTTGTACGGGGGTTGTTATTTCAAGTAGTATAATATCTTAGTTAAGAGGAGTTGTATGATCTAGTTGCGTTCAAAAGATTATTTTTATAGGGTTGTCCTAAATGACAAAGGGGGAGATTATAGGAAATATAGTTGTCATTGATGTCAATGGAAAGAAGTAAATATCATTGCTATCGTTTACTATCATTTTGCTACCAGTAAAAAAATATTATTTTAATGTAAATTTTGGGACGACCCATGAGAAAAATAAGAAATATTTATCATTTATCATGTGTCTCTATGCTGGTCGACCTTCTTAAGATTGGTGCCTACTTTGGAGAAATTAAAATAGATTATAATTAAAATAGTTCATAAGGCCAACCCTCCTAGGTTTGAAGTGCCAACTTTGGGCAAGGCAAATAAAAATAATGAAAAATGTATGCATGTTGCTTGTCCACCTTGTTTGAGGGGATGTAACTCTTCATTGAAGAGGTGTTTGAAGGTGTAGAAATAGAGGATTCTTTGAGGTTCTTTTAATAAGCAAAAGCAAATATATTTCCCATATTAAGAGCATATTAAAGACTGGAGTTTGAGGATAAGATATTGTAGATTTATGAATAACATTTATGCAAATCTTGTGAAGGGATTTGTGAGCAGTTTTACAAAGTACTTTTAACTCTTGAAGATATTTGGATCATATTTAGACACTTTTGAGCATACAAAAGGCTGATTTTGGTGAACAATTTCCTATAAATCATTATTTCATTGGAATTTGTTGTCTCACAATCAAAGAGATTGTTGTCTCTTGTTGAGTTGGTGCTTAGTGGAGGGAATTGATGTATCCTGTGATTTGGTGCCTACAAAGATTGTAAGAAGTTTCCAAAATAAGCAATATTTTGTCGTGAGTTTTTCCCTCAAGGGTTTTTGTGTAAATCATGTGTACATACAGTGTCTCAATTGTTAGATCTTATTTGTATGGATGCTTTTGATTATTAATTTGTAATTGCTAAAGTTTATAGAATGAAAATTTGGCCTTTCAAGGTAACCTTCAAACCTAGTTGCTAGTTCTCCCTAACAGCATCTGTTGACCTAATTCAATGAGGTGTAGATTAATGTCTTAGCATTATAATTCATCAAAAACTATTTTATTACAGTCTAGTAAATATGGGATATTGTTGATTTTATCAAGATATTTAAGAATGTTTGTTTACAGGTTCCTTTTCTTATTTATATGCATGTTCAAGCTTTGTTCCATTATTCACTTGCAAGCGTCTTTATCCTCTTTCCTAGTTGCAATTCCATTGCCCAATAAAGTGTGCACTAAATTAGGAGGTGAAGAGTCAAACTTCTTTCTGAAAACTTCTCTCAAGTTAGTTGCAGCGACAATTTAGGTTCCACCTAGTTGTTATGATCTAGTAATGCAACTCATGATATATGTTCCATTGCCTTGAATCTGATAACTCTTTTTTGGGTCATATTATTATGCCCCTCTTACACATTCATGCAATGTTAAGTGGAAACACTTTTACAGATAATATTGATGGAATATTTCATTACATGGTAAAAGAGTATGTGTATGCTTATTAGAGATTTTAGAAGTTTCTATATGTATTCAATGCTAACATGATCTTAGTGATAAATTTTGAAGATTTATAGAAAATTGGGTATGTTTACTTAAGGGCCTTGAGTTTAATCCTTCATTTCTCTTTTTCTAATTGTTGAAACCTCGAGGAACAACACCCTCAGCCTTGTAGAGCCTAAATATAAAGGTGAGTATACCCACTCACAGAAATTGGTTCCTTCATGTCATTGTCTAATCATATAAGACCTTCCCACCACATTTGTTGAGCTTCTGAACTACGATCACCAAGATACATTTTTGTTTGATAGCAAAATTGATGCAATAATTATGATTCATCGGCCTTAAGTTCTAGTGCCAATCTCTTGGAATCTATTGATATACATGTTTACGCACTAATAAGACCCATAAAATTGCATGGTTGTGGTGCGATAAGAGACATTGAGAGATATTCTAGACATCCCAACATCTCCATCATGGGGATGCCCCATAAACATTATGTTTAAGGGAGACATCCTCGTCTCCTACGGATTTTTACCACTAGTGTCAACAAGTTCACCAGGGAAGGGACATTTCCCTAACATCTCAAGGATGTCCCTATTGCTATAAATGTCAAACTTTAGGGGGCACAGACAAATGAAACACTAATTTTAACTTAATTGAGGTAATACTAATAGACATATAAGATTGTCTCATGAATTAAACAAATTGATACTAATTTATTCATCCATCTTAACTTTGATAAAAAAATTCTAGTATAGGACCCTATGTTACTTATCCCACAATTCTTAAGTGGTGTTTCTCCCAAGACATTCAATTATACTGAATCAAAAAAGTATGTAATGGCCTCATTTTCAAGTTCTCTTTGTTAGCAGTTGGCTCTATTCTTCTAGTTATGTGTCAATTCTATCAAGTGATTATTTGATGTTACCAACAAGTTCAAATGACATCTTCTAATGTGCTCTTGAAGATTCTTGGAGAAGGCATCTATTTATATTAAGTTACTCAATTGTGTCTAATTATCATCATTCATCATCGATATCACTCATATGCATCAGTTTTTCATTCCTATGCATTTCAACAACTATGAGCTATATTTAATTAACTTTTAAAGTTGTCACTTTATTAAAGTAATTTATTGGGCATCTCACTATAATAGCTCGTTCAAAAGAGAATGAAAAATTTCAAATGTTGGATGCTTAATCTTATGCCAAATTGCCTAGAATAATTAAATATTTAAATAAATCACTTTTCGAAGTTATAATGTTAAAAAAAATATAAAGTAACTTTATATTGCACATTCTATAAACCTTTCGGAATGGATAGGATGTTGGGGGCTCATTTGTTACACACAGAAGATTTTAAAACTTGATGTTTCTTTTATGGAGATTCAAACATTTGTGCTTGTGGCCAAACTCTTGCCTATGGCGCAAAAACCTCGAAGGTTTATTGGAGCTAAGGATGGAAACCGTCTTGCTTACAGCGATTACACACGAAGAGCAACAAGGTGCTAAAGGATTGAGCAGGGACAAAAACCTTTGTTCTTGGTACACAAATTCAAAGGTGAGCTTAATCATAGTTTGCATTTGGCCAATAAGTTAATTTACAGGTTGGCATTAGGAATTTAATGATTCAGAGTTTCTTTACAAATTTAAAGAAATCTTTATGAAAAATAAATTTCACGGATTATTAAAATTTTGAAGAGTTACTAGGAGAAGTTGAACACGTTGGTTAAGAGTTGTTAATGTTTGTTGGCTTTGAAATGTGGGGCGACTATTATTATTATTATTATTCAATGTTGGAGAGATTGCTAAGTGGGGGTCGGTGTTCGATTACTTCTCCCCATCATTGCGTGAACTTTAACACATTTTATTGAGCGCCAAGGTTCATGTATGTGTGAGGGTTCTCATGTTTGCTGGTCGTGGAGTTAGCAAACTGTTGGGCGCACAGGAAATTCAATCATGGTCGATTTGATAAGGAATTCTTTAAAGATGTATTTACACTGACAAATGAATGCATATTAGACGCCAGAGATGGTTCCTCTAGCGTGTGGCAAAGAAGAAAAGGTTATTTGAGGTGATTGATGGCAATACGAGCAAATTAGTTGGATGCTAGTTGTTGTATTCCTTGAATCTTCTTATCATCGTTGAGTATGTCTTCCTTGCTGTCGTTGAAGTAAGATACACACGTCTAGAGATTTTGAGAGCAGCGTGGAGATTGCTGAGGAATATTCTTGGCTGCGTGGAAATTCTTTATGATTTGAACTGAGGTTTATGTGGGGCAGTGAATATATTCTAAGTCTGCAACTTCAATCCTGTGGGTCACAGTTTCATATTTACTTATAATACTGAGTCATTGGTGGAAAAAAAGATTTCAGACCAATGAGTAGAAAAAAGCTGTTCTAATTGTCCAAGTAGCGGCCTATAGTTGAATGAGCCTCATTGCATTTCAGTCATAACTGAATCAATTTTGAGAACAAAAACCATTAATGTCTGTGATCCTGATTATGAATAATATGCATGATAATTTTCTGAGTTTAATAACAGAAATTAGTTTACATCGGTAATATTTTACTAGCACATTTGAATGCATGCATGTGAATGTCCATCAAAACTCGGCAATACACAATACGGAAAATAAACTTGAATACGCACCCAAAACAATACATTCACTATCAAGCAAATCGATTGACAAAATTTCAAGAGGGGAAAAATTTGCGAAAAATAGAGGTGGCCTCGAACAAAATATAGTAAGATGAAACTTCTTCCCTTTCTCTTATTCTTTGTGCAATATTCAATCGTCATGCCCAATGGCATATGTCCTTAAAAAACAATCCACGAATCTCTATCAACAAGATCTTCCATCATGGATCACATTCCTCAATTCTCTAGCCATTGAAAATTTTCAATCTCCATTATTGAAGTCCTTTCCATTTCTCATTCACAAAAGCCAGATTTACCTATGTGGAGCTCCAACTTAAACAAATAATTAGCAGAGGGCTCCTCTCAAAGGTCTTAACAACACAACTCTAATACCAAATGAAAAGAAATGATGAAACTTTAATGAGCTTTTAGAAACGAATTGCACTAAAATCATTGTTAAATGCAACATAAATAAACCAAAGACACATTAAAACAAGCACGAATTACTACAGGAAACACTTTTAAGAAAAACCAAGCAAAATTACAACGTAGCACTTTAATGAGATGGTGTTTACGATATAATGTGACTTTTCCTGTGTTGATCTTGTTTCTTCCACCTATGCTCCAACTACCTAACATGTTTCAGTAACCAATGCAATTCCCAATTGCTTGTATTTATAAGAACAGTGCTTACACAAAACCACCGAGCAGTAATACAAAAACACGAGCACAAAACCACTAGTGAAATCCATCCATTCAAATTCAAACAACCCATGTGCATGCAAAGTAAAACATTCAATCTATGTTCCTCATTTGCATGCATGCAATTCCACTTTACAAGATTCTCTTAAAATGATTAAAAGGAATCAAAGATGCCTCCCTAACTTCCTTGTCATAGATCTCTTACAATGTAATTCCTACATCATTCATACTCTTAAGAGAGTCCAAGTGGGGAGATTAATATCAAGAGGAAAATTCAAAATTTCCTCTCCAAGAGCAGTGCCCAAATTCACATCAATGACGTGTTCCAAATATCCAAGCAAGTGTGCACCTTCCCAATACATTGATGTGCCAATGTAGACCTCCCAATGACAGGGATAGTCCTAAGAATATATTGTCATATTAATGATCATTCCTTTGGCATGAGATTGTGGGATACCACTTTCTAACTAATTAGAATAAGAATACACGGGCCATTCTAGCCTCATTAATAGCACCTATTTTAATTTGGCTGTTTAACTGCATATCAAATTATCCCATCTCCCTACACCACACCTTGGACCTCATTTTCTCCTCGAGAAATGAAGCAACGGATATTGCAAGGAGTTATGCTTTGGTCAAAGTCAAATGCGTATTTGGTTCTGAGAAAAATAATTTGGAATAGGTTACCTTTAAAATTATTCAGGAGTGGCGATTATGACATCTATATTTAAGAGTTGGCTAGGAGTTGATCCAGAATCAATTAAAATTGTATTGGAATCTTCCTCCTTGATCCAAGATATTTGCAAATTCTACATGGTTGTCTCTTCTCGGCTTGTAAGATGGCCATATAACTCCAATTAGAGCCTATTTGTGACGTTTCTGACCGTTCATCGTATCCAAACTTACTTATTTGATTCTTCACCAGTTATAATGCTATTTAGGATTTGAGAGATTTCAGCTTTCCTATAAAATAGTAAATTACAAATCCCCAGATTTTCACGATTAGTCACACTGGGGTGCAAAGTTCAGAGGCTTCGACCATATAAAACCATAAATGAATGGCACCCTTCAAGTAGGTATTGAATACATTATTTAGAGCACAATGGGCCAGTGACATGACAATTTTGAATCAACAATAGCAGCAGTCCTTACATTGTTAGTGAGAAAGACATCTGTCTAGCCTTCAGTGACAGAGAAACTTTTCTTCTATTGCATGATTCAAAACTACTATTTGTAAAGTCTCATTCAACTAAGTTGTAGGAATCAAACAGATCATCTAGCAATTTGCTTCTGGAAGCATTAATTGGTATGCTTCTTGATTTCTCATCTGCTGATTTAATGTTACTGAAATAAAGCCATATCGAGAGGAATAGTAAAGATGATTTATTGTTGCTGCAAATGGATCACATTAGATCAAATCAATAATGAAACCTTTTCTAAATTGTAGGGACTGAAAATTGGCTATCACTCTCCATGTTTGGCTTTGAGAGGGTATACATTAATGCTTCCGTGGACCCCTTACAAAGGTTGTTCCACCTCCATGTCCATTCACATTTTTAATGATTCACTGTGAGCAAACTCATAGTGTTAACTGATACATGTGATCAAGCCAATCTGATAGTTTCTTAGAGAAGAAGATCTACCTTATTCTTGAGGATTAGTCTGAAATAAAAGACCATTTATGTGGTACCCCCATCCTCCAAAAATTCCAAGAAATGATCCTCATGAATAACTAGACGAACTGTGCCCCTGATCAAACCCATCCATTTCAATGAACCTCTCACAGAATGAATCAGTCTCCTTCATAGAAAACCAATTACTTGAATAATCTGTACTTGTTGATCACTTTTTCTCAGATTGTACTGGAAAAGAAGGGATATGGTTCTGTCCTCTTTTAAATTTTGAAGCTGACCTACCAGATTGTGTTGACTACTTTCTGACTAACTCCTTGAAAATAAGGTAAGAGAGTGTCTACAATTTATTTAGCATTGGTTGGATTTCTGACTCTTTGGGTTTGAGATTGAAAACGCCATTTCTGTATCTTGGATTGCTATGATATTGTTCAAATGGGTTGATATCCTCAGGTAACTGAATTTTGTCCAGCCATATGCCTTTTCGGGAAGCTTTTATTCATGCAATTGGAATTGAATTTTTTCTCATGAAGAATCACCTGAAAGGGCTGTGATTTCATCTTTGTCAACTACATCTGCTCTTTATGCTTAAACAGACTTGGCACAGCAAACTGAAAGTGTAAATGGAATTCAATTACGCAGGTTTAAAACAGGAAAAACATTGCTTAAAAAATCCTAAAATAGTGATATAAACATGGGAAAAAAACTGTGGTTGTTATTTCAAACCAAACATAGAGCGTAGAAAGACAGTTTCAAGCTTCAAACATATGACATAAACAGTGTTCACGGGGATGCGTACCCTCCCTAAACGCTAGCGTCCCCGGGACTTGGGGACGTCGCTCCCAAGTCCCCAGCAGCATTGCCCGTCAGCTGCCAGTCGCTGCCTGAGGCCTGACCTCCCGAGGGATGATTAGAGGCCTCCCTTCACTACATTTTGACATTTTGTACTCTATTTAGTATTTTACTTCTTAATAGGCTTATACATATTTTCATAACTAGCATTTTAAGTACCATATGTATAGTATATAGTATATACACCCCCTCCCGCCGCCGCCCCACCACCGCCCCTTGTCGTCCCCAATTTGAGGCCCCTTTGTCCCCCCGTCCCCGACAGCGGCGTAACTATGGACACAAATCAAGATTCAACATTGTCAATTGCTCTCAAATTCTTGGTAAAAAAAAATTCAGTCGTACTTATGTACCTGTTACAACATAAGACTAGGAGTACAAAACAAAATAATTGCTTTCTTTTACAGGTGAAGTGAGGGATCTAATGGGGTCCTCACTCATAAAAGTGTAGGAGTTGATGATATCAACCCACAAGCCAAGAATCATCTCCAAGCACACTATTAGAATAATATCTTATTATTTTTAGTTTTAATGCTCAATATTGTAAATATCTTGTTAAGATCTTCTTTGATCTTTCTGGCAGTTTCTATTTTAGAAACTTGCCTCTTTGTAACCTCTATATAGTCTATTTATTGAGTTTTGCTCTTGATAATAAATCATTCATATTTTGACCAATTACTCATCATAATATGGCATCAGAGCCACTTATCGAAAAATTAAAATTTCATTTTCGAAATTCTTATCACTAATTTTTCGAAATTGTTTCTGAGAGATTTTTTTTGGGCTTTGGGCTTATTCAACCCGACTAGGGTTTTCGTGAAGTTTTTTTTTTTCTTCTCTAAAAATCGTGGGTTTTTTGCTTCAAGCTTGAAGCTTCTGAAAACCACATTTTTTCTTCTCCTATCGCGGGTCGTGGCTGTTCTTTTTCTGGACGACACTGGTGCTTGGTGGTGACTGTCGCGCCTCTTTTTCTTGGTCGTCTGTGCATACACGATGGCCTTCGTGATCTGTGGCGGCTTTCTTCGACCTTGTATGGTCTTTTTTTTGCAATCTGCGACCATCATACTGCATTTTTTTTGGCGTTGTCTTCTTCATTTGGCAGCTATTCTAGTTTATTTCAACCTCTCTCAAGGTCATTCTGATAACACACAGCAGCTCCTTCAGCAAAACTCTGCAAATTCGCCATTTCTGAAGTTTAAAGCGGCCAGCTAGGGTTTCTTTTGAAACTCTCATTTTTCATGTCGGATTCCAAATTTTCTTGCAGATTCCTTCTGGGTTTTTTGAGAGCTCAACTAGGTCGCTTTCCAAATTTTTTGGGTGCATTGTTTTCCGTGCCTCAAAATTTGTGCCAACGGATTTCAAATCCGATTTCAGATTCCTTCTAGGTTTTTCCAGATTTCTTCTGGGTCCTTGTCAAATTTTCTTTGGTTAGCCGGCAATTTTCTTGAAATCCATGCACGTTGTACTTCATCAATTCTTGAAGTCTGTACCTGATTCAACCTTTGTTCTCTGCATTAGGATTCGTTTTTCGAATCCCGTGTTCCCGCCTCCTCTTTATTTCTCGATTTTTCTACATTGGGAACCATGCAAGATGGCGTCACTCACCAATTTAATGTTGGAAGGCAATCAACGATTCAACGGCCACAATTATAACACCTGGAAGCAGCGCATGTTGACCATCTTCAAGTACCGTCGCCTGAATGCACTTGTTCTAGGCACAGAGACTCGTCCGACCTCTGTCCCTACAGATCAGGACAAGTTTGACGATTGGAATCGAGAAGCCGTTATGCTTCTCAAGTTCTTTGTCATAGATGATCAGCTGCCTCAAATTCCCTCTGGCAAGTCTGCTGCCGACATATGGAAGTATTTAAAGGAGTTGCATGAGACATCCAACAAAAGTCGCGCGTTCTTTCTGAAGAACCAGCTGTTCTCCATCATGATGGATGAACGCATGTCCTTACAGAAGCATCTCACGAAGATTAAAGACATTCACGATCAGCTTGAAGCTATCGGTCGGAAGATGGAGGAAGAAGATATGGTAGTCATTACTCTGAAAAATCTACTATCATCTTATGAGCACTTCATAGAAACTCTCAACATTACTTCGACTAATGTGGATCTGAAATTCCCAAAGTTGTGCACCAAAATTCTGCAGCAGGATCATTGGAAACAACAGTTTGGTAGCAATGCCACCTCGTCCTCCTAAGAGCAGGCCTTTGCAACCCAATCCTCTCACAAGGATCAAGGCAAATTTCAGTCGTATCAGTCCTTTCAGCAGAAGGGCCCTTCTCAATCTCAGGATGGTTCTAAGAAAAAGGTGCAGTGCAATGCAATTACTGTCACAAATTTGGTCATATGATCAAAGATTGCCGTACTAGACTAGCTTCCGAGCAGCGGAAGTAGGGAGGGTTTCAGCCCCAAGCCAATGTTGTTGAGCACACGGAGCAGCAAGAATCTGCCTTTTATGCCTTCATGGCTAAAAGACCTGCAGACCATGTGAAGTCTTTTGTCTGGTACATTGATTTTGGTGCTTCTCGTCATTTCACTCACAGGCGTGATTGGTTTGTTGAGTTCTCTTCCTACATGGACTCAGTTATATTTGGACGTGGTGAAGAGTACTCTATTGTCGCAAGGGCAATGTCCAGATACAGTTTGGCGGAAGGCGTCTCCTATTCCTCAATGTGCACTATGTTCCTGGTATGGAACTTAATCTCATTTCAGTCAGTCAAATTATGCGGCATTCTCCTCAGCTAGATGTTATTTTGTAATACACACCACCTGTCACAAAGAGAAAATCAAGAAGCAAGATAATTTGCACAACCTGATAGTTTTGTATTGATTGCGCAATAATGAATTGGAATTACAACGAGGTTGAATGGCATGATTACAATGCAAAGATGAATTGCTTTTGTAGAAAGAAATAGCCCTAAAAGTATGGAAAAAAGCCAACTCAAACAAAAAATGCAAGTTAGAGCCAAACTAGACTGAACTAGGCTAAATTAGGCTCAACTAAAGCTCAACTAAATGAACTTAAGCTAAGAATGCATATGCAAACATGTGCTCATAAATTTATATATGTATGTATATTCATAGGTTCCATACATTTAACATGTCAATGCTCATTCATCATTAGTTCAAAACTTCAAAGTTGAAACATATAATGATAATAATAAGAAGTTAGAAGCGTGAT
>MU223453.1:2065770-2160802 GCA_018584345.1 Thuja plicata | reverse complement strand
CAAAAGTCTCAAATTGTCATTACATGCTGAAAATTTAAATCACAAGCATAAAAGGGTCGAATTAGGGTTTAGAAGGGTCAAATTAGGTTTAGTTTGACTTTATTTATTAAAAAAATAAAAAATAAAAAATAAAAGTCAATGTGGGCCTGTTTTTGGACGCCCAGAATTTTGGATTCCGGCGGATCCTTCTGGATTCCTGTGGATCCTCCCGGATTCCTCTTGGATTCCGGCGGATCCTTCTGGATTCCTGTGGATCCTCCCGGATTCCTCTTGGATTCCGGCGGATCCTTCTGGATTCCTGTGGATCCTCCCGGATTCCGGGAGGAACCAGGATCCGGATCATACCAGAACCAGGATCCGGGCCTCAACAAAGGAATCCGGTAACATAGCAGGAATGCTCAAGCTACCATCAAAGAGGAAGTGAAGATCCTCAAATATGTCCCCAATGTCTTGAATGTGTGACTCAACAAATAATCCTACAATATTTGACAAGAAGTCATCCCACAAAGTTGAAACTGTAAGAGAACAATGAACCTAGTGAACTGAATTGATCTTTGAAGAAGTGAAAAATGGTGTTGCAATGTGAGAAGAGGGAACATGATGACAAGTCTCCGATCCATCAGAACATGCAAGACCTGAGATATACTCAAGCTCCTCTATGGTATCATCATCAAAAGGTATAAAATCTCCATGTGCAAGGGGAAGAAGACAATCTGTTGTAGGATAATCTCGGAATGGAGAGATATGAGGGTCTCCATGCATCTTCCAAAGTGTAGTCCAAAGAGGATGGGGACCCTCAAGGTCCGATACAGCACAAAATGTGTCAAAATCAACACTAGAATAAATCAGACCTACAACATGGTCTATGATATTATCCCAAATTGATCTACCTCCTGGAGTCACTGGTTTGTGTATGAGTCCATACAGATAAGGAACATATCTAACCACCATAGATGTGTTAGGATGCCATGTTGCCAAGACTCATAATTGCCTTTTGCTACTCTAATAACAGAAGGGTGACTAGAAAAAACCGATGATACCTCCTCAAATGAAATAATCAGACTCCAAAAACTTCAGTACATATAAATTGGATCAAATTAGTCCTCTCAAACAAACAGATCCATTCCAGGTGACAACACCTCCAAGTAATTGACTAGATAGCAAAAACAAAAAAAAAACTGATTAAAATGTACTTGGGGCAAATTCTAGAGAAAATACCAAAAGAACTGGATAGAGGATTCTGAGAGCTTTCTGGCGATGTCTGGTTTCCCAGGGGTATCAGTTTACCTAGAGTAAAGGAAGCCTGATTTCTGTTAAAAACAGTGGGGTGGAAGGGGTGGATTGGAAAAGGTTAAGTTTGGAAAAATGGAGAAAGGAATTTCAATAGACAAATCGTCATTTACCAAGAAATTTTGAAAAGCAATGTAGGATCATCAATTACGTTTGGAATATACATCTTAATATCTTATAATATATAAAATAATAAAAGCCAAACTACCACTAACAGACTAAAACCTTCTGTTACTGCATGATTATTGAATCTTGTGCAATATTGAGCATGCAAAGAATGTTTGTGCCAACTAATTCTAGCATATATAAGCTTTCATTGCACAATAAGCCTGTCACTGTTTCCAACAGGGCAAACTAGATAACTATACAGATGTTTCTGCCAGAAGTACCTTTTTGGAATTCAAGTTTTGTTGATGGACTGCAAAGTATTTTATAAGCAATCACTGCATTCTTTGAATAATATGTCAGGAGAAGAATTAAGTACAAGAGATTGGAGTGTTGAATAATAATAATGCAAAAAATAACACGTAGTATTTGAGCTTCAATGATAAACCCTAACAAGAGCTGCAACCTGTAGATACGAATCACAAAGTCAACTTCAAATGTCTCACACATATTGTATGCATCAAAGGAATGTTCTGGCATGGAAATACCATTAAGAAATATTTTAGAGAACTGAGGGAACGTTTATTGCATTCAGCTCCTTCCATTCAATTTGTACATGAAATCAGTTTTATTGCTTCCACATTACAGTCCACTAAATGGCAACCCTAGTACCCTCCAAACTCCATCTCATTGCCAAATGGAATATTCAAAGTTTTTAACAATGAACTACCTTTTCCAAAATTTCCCAGCATTACAAAGGAGTCTGTCAATCTTATACAAAAGAAAACAATACAAGATTGAAGAGACTTACAAAAATAAGACCATAGAATGTAAATTGAAGAAGATACAAAATGAAGCTTCATGGAACACGGAAAAGCAGCAGATTAACTGCCAATTAAAGACAGAAGAATAGTGGAAATCCTTGGAAACAAATCCAGTCTAACTAATGCGTTTGGAAACAAATCCAATCTAATTAACGTGTTTCGTGCAATGTCCTCTCTTTAATGGACTGTAAGATACACAGAAACACATTGACTGAAAGGTTATAGTATTGTACACAGCAATCTTACCTTGACCTGAAACATGTAAGCCATAGGTAAATAATTCTGATAGTATCAAGTCAATCAAAATTGTATAAGCACAAATTAATTTCAACAGACTCACTCCCTGTGCTGAAGTTGGAGAGGGCAAGCCATTTAACAGCATAAATCACTTCAACCTCCATATGCTTATAAGAATAAATCCTTCTTGAAGTCAAGCGGCAACAAAATTCATCAAGAGCATCTAATTTCACAAATGCATCCTCGTGAGATAAGTATAATGGCACAAAATGGATATGACAAGACCACTTCATTCTATTACAATTTACATAATGAAAAATATATTTAAAAAAATAATAATTCAACGAAGCCCTGGGCTTACTCACTGAATTACACTAAGAAGATTAAAATCTAACTGTAACTGCAATTTTCTGGATCAAATTATTTAATTCTCAGGATAATGCATGTCTATGAGTTTAATAAGAACACAACTAACGAACATGAGAAGACAGAAATGCACCAAAGGCAAGAATCGGAGAATTAACTTCAGAAAAGAGAAAACTTACAACAATAACTGCAGCATCAAAAAAAACAGTTTTGGTTGACAATCCTGATTATAATCACCTTTGCTACAGAACTTCAGTCGGGATATCCATTTGAGCAAAATTATTGGCATTGCTGCTGTCACTTTGTAATTTGGATGCCCCAGTATTTGCTTTTGCCTGAGGAATCGAACACTGTGTAGGGTTTGATTGATTATCTTCATCATTCAGATTTTGGTCTTGACCTGCACAGCTTTCCATCAAGACCTCAACTGTTTTGTCTGAATTTCTAGCTCCATTTGCTTTACCCTCTTTTCCATAAGAGGTTTCATTTCCACCCTGAACTGCTTCACTAGAGAATTCGTCATCAAACTCAGGTGCTCCAACATGTGCTTCCTTTTCAGCAGTGGTGGTCCCATTATTAAAGCCCTTTGAAATTTGACAAGCATCATTATCAACATTGATGTGGCTAAGAGTGCTGTTGGAAGGCATTAACCAGGCAAACTGCAAGTTTTGTCCTTGCAAAGATTTACCATGACTAAAAGCTCTTTCAGCTGCACGTCGGGTAGTGTAAGTAACACGCACACTACATTTCGCTGCCTTAGTCACTTCATCTGCATGACCTTCTACATCATCAAATTCCACAGAGGAGAGATCACCAAATACTGAAAAGTGTTCTTTCAAAACAGCAATCTGCAAAGAAATTCCATGAATCAAGAAGAGTTAAATTTAATAATTCAATTACTGGGCCTCTTCATGTCAATTTTTCAATTTAAAAATAAAATTCAAGATCAGTTCACTCACATCCATGAGAGACACAGGTAAAGGTGGAAGAATCTTAAATGCAGTGGGTCGATTGTCCAACTTAAAACGGTTTGGACTAAACATTGGTGATGCTGCTAATCTTGGGAAACGTGGGAAAGGTGGTTTGAAAACCTTTGGCGATGTGTGGGAAATTACTGCAGGTGATAGCAAGCTTGTGCCAGCCATCTGAATTGGGACATCTCCACAATTTCCCTTAATTAAATTCTCAACCCCCGGGCCAGAATCTGAGCCAGCAGATGACTGAAGGCTACTACTAAAAGATTTGTTTAACTGTGCACATTCAACCATTGCATCTGATTTACGTTGTCCATCTTGATCTGTATCTGGTACATCATGTTTACAAAATGATCCCTACAAAGAATTCAAAATAGCACCAAAAACAGTGCATTAAAAAGAATATCATCAAAGCTGCATACAATACTCTATTCAACTGATAAAACTAAGGTAAAGAAATTCAAAACATCACTAAAAATAGTGCTTTAAAAAGAATACCATCAAAGCTGCATATACTACTCTTTTCTAACTGACAAAACTAAGGGCCTCACCTGTTTCTCGAGTTTATACAATTGACGTCGAAAGCTCTCACGCTTCTGGGCCAATATTTCCTGCTTGCAACGAAGTGCCTCCAAAAGCTCTAGTTTTTCTTGCTTCTTTTGCACATTAGATATAGAAGAGATGGAAAACTCATCTGTCCCGACAGATTTCAAAGCACTTGTTTCTTTGGAAGAAACTTCAAGGGTTGAAATTCCAGGAACGGCTGGACTGATGTCATAAACTTTTTCCTTTCCTTTTTCAGCTTCTGTTTTCTGAGGTTGAGAATTTGATGTCACTCCACTTGCAATTCTTCCAGGAGGAACTGTTGTTACACTACTTTCACCACCTGTCAACACGCTATCCCGATTGGCCCATGACAATTTAATAAAACGGTTTCCCATGACAGCATCTGGAGAAGCAAGGGCAGCTTCAGCACTATCCCTATGACGAAACTGTACAAAAGATCTTTCGGAATTTTTTGGGATGTGAATGTCAAGAACCTCTCCGAACTTCTGAAAATGAGAAAGGAGAAGCTCCCTTCTATTACTTTGGACGGGTATACAATTGACAAAGAGTGTTCGTACAGCTTTCTCAGTTCCCTTTCCACGACTTCCACGAGAATTATTACCACTAGCAAGGAAACCAGAGCTCAAATGAGAACCTGGCTCTCCGTGCAATCCAGGGATAACAGAGCCATTAACTTTTCCTTGTTGCAGAGGGACTTTGGCAGCTTTGGCCCCGGTATCCTCATATCCTTTCATCTCAATACCACACTTTCCTGAGCATATACTTCCACATCTGCAAGAATGTTTGTCATCATACGCTTTCTTTCGGGATTTCGTTCCACACTGTACAGCTTTATTTGATGCATCTCGCCTCTCATTATCTCCTGAAATATTGCAAGCAGGATCTATGGGTCCCATTCGGCCCCATATAGAGGGCACTACCCCATTACGGGAGCCAGCGGCTGTGCCCATGCTTTTACTAGGCCTTTCATTGTCACCATCAGACAATCGACAGCTGTGTCTATCAGATGAATTATCATCCCACAAATGCTCCTCAACTTTCCCAGGTGACAAAAGTTGGATTGGTGCACATGAAGAGTCTGGGCGGTCCTTGTTCCAGAGAGGTTGATCTGGATCATAGAAATCTGGTTCATTTTCTACAGATGCAATTGGCATTCCATTCAAATGAGCAGTATCATCATTTGCACGGTATTTCTTATTGTATGAACTTTTGCTGCTTGGTGCTAGGGTAGAAACAACAGCACTTGAGATCCCACCAACTGCCCCACTTTTCATCCCTAGCAAGTGCCCACTTGGAAGTGAAACTGGAAGATTGAACTGAGAAAGACTCTGAAATTAAAGCAACTCTGTTAATAAAATATTAAAAGGTATCAAAATGTCATGATGCGATTACAAGCAACAATGCACAAATATACAAGCCCGTTATTTACAGTACTAAAGTCTATAAATATATTTTGAAGTAATTCATATTTAACTTGAAATTCGTAGCAATATTATCTCTAGTATTGTTATCTCAAAATCATTATTGCACCTGAACATCTTCTACAACAATCCTATTGAGGCCATGTTCCATTGGGCACATGTCTCCTCTAAGGCAAAAACCACGTTCCTCAAAGTCCCTGCACCGTGGACGCCCCATGCCTATGCCTAATCCAAAGGTAGGATTCAAGGGAGCCCCTCGTCCTCCTTGCATTCCAGCATTCATAGGATGCAACTGCTCCAGACTACAACTTGGTAATCCAGGAATTATCCCAAAACCATTCCATGCCGAATTTGTTGCCTTTATACTGTTAGTAATGGGCCTTCCAGCTCCAGGATAAAGATTTGTTGATGTGATACCCTGAGGAAGTACTGCCGATGCAAAATCAACTGTCTCAACAGAGGTGAACCTTGAATCATGTGGAACCCAGGCAATTGTACTTCTTCCCCTTCCTCTTCCTGAACCAGCAAGAGGGAATGTGTTTTGCCCATCAAAACGAGACTCAGATTCATTGCGAAATATCTGACTTACCCTAGCAACTCTCTGGCCTCCATCTACATTCAAATGAGAAGATGGTGAGGATCCATACCGCTTTCTATCATATTTTACAGAACTTTCTTTGTCTAAGTGTGATGCAGTATATTCCCTGCAATGCTTTGAAAACTGTGACTCACTTTCCTGCAATGATTGCCCATTCTCTGAATGTCTGCCCCGCTTCTTGTTTGATCTCCTCTCTTCATCACTTTGGCCATCCTGATCGAAAGATTGGGACCGTGTGACTCTCCTATGTTTATGGTTACGATCATCGTCGTCGTCATCGCTTATACCCTTTTCCTCAAGCTCATTAAGTGCACCTACTGCAGCAATGGGAAGTCTCTCAGGTTGTGGAGAAGAGTTTCTCAATTCTGTTGGACCTCCACTAACAATAGCTGCAGTAGTTTCATTTCTCTGTGTGCCTTCTGTTTGCTCATTAGGAGTTGCAAATGAACCATCTTCAATAGCGTGAAACAGTTTTATGACAAATGACTTTGTTTCTGCACAGGACAAGCAATTTCAAATTGATAAACCTGGAGCATCCACTTCTATTGTTCTTTAAAAAATGTAACTTTCTGTTCTCAGATGACTGTTAAATACCATACAAGATAATTTAAAGCATCATTTTTCTATTACTACTTACATATGATGGTTTCTTTACTGCAATCATCATTATGGACCATATTTACCAATCAAATTCACATTTCCTTAAATTCTCATAAGTCTCCTATTATGCTTCTGAAAAAGAAAAATGCTACACAACAAGGCAATCATCTTTACAGTTTGGACTAGCACACGTAGCTGGGAAATACTAGTTTTAAGTGACGATTACAAAGTATGGATGAGACAGGAAAATACAGCACTCTCTTCTTTCCTTTAGAACAAAAGCCATATAGTACCATGGAGAGGGTAAAGATCTATGGAACCAGCCACACCACAGTATAAAAACACTAGTCAATAGAAAAATAAAGCGTATGGCCACTAAGCTTGCATGCAATAGTGCCTTAGTAATCCAACAACAATGAAGCTCGCAGATACAATTCCAGGAAGTTACAAAAGTGGAAGGCATGTGCATTCCACATTATGGACACAAAGCCAAGGATTGTGGTTTACTTGTTGGCTTTTCCATAAGAACATAACAGAAAGCTTCAAAAGCTAAGACATCTATGTTTCAGAATATGAATACCACTCAAATTTTGTATGAAGTAAAGCATGCCAATTGTAATTTAATGCCCCTCTCTCCAACAATATCTTGCTAGAAGCAGCAGCTCCCACATAACATGCACATGAGGAGAATAACGAGTAAACTATATTTTTCTTCATTAATAAAACAAGAGGAGGTACCTGCAGTACTGAACTGCACAATGCCAACACAGTTGTTAAAGCTCAAGTTTGAATATACCACAATGGTTGCACACAAAAGATTTTGTTTTAGATAAGTTCTACAAATGTATGTGGGGTAAAGTACTAGGGAGAAAAAAAAAAGCACCATCTTGCATAATTCAACCCATAGCAGCAAAAATATTTTGGGGAAAAATTAGCAAACTAAAAGTACAAGATTTTTTGAAAATATCAGGATTTAAACAGGAAAAAATCGGATTTAAAAAAATTATAAAAAATGCTGAAAAAGAGACAGAAACTTGTTTTTAATATTTTAAAGGCATTTCCATATCAAAGAAATATAAAGAAAAAATAGAGTAGAGTTTAGCCCATGAATTGTCTAATATAAAGAGTTGTAAGGATGGCCCCCTTACATGCTCTCGGCAATTTTGAGGATGACCGATCTTAATATTGCTATTTGCAAGTATTTCTAAGGAATTCACAATATGATTTGCTGTGATGTATTGAACCTGATACTAACGATTCCATGATTTATTGATCTTCAACATGACAGCCCGAAGGAGAAAATAAAGATAAGTTCTATATTCTGAATTATTCTTAGAATTATAAGTTGAATATTATAATGAAATGTCTTCAGTTTTGATAAAATTGTATCTATAAATATATTGCAATTGTCATCTTAAGTTGGAAATGTTGTTTTAGGGCAAAAATTAGGAATATCCCAAGAAGTGCACATTACACTATTACTGCTTCCATGTTAATAAGATATGAAATTTTGTTACTTCATCTAGTTACTATAGTAGGCACATGAAAACAATCGGAGGTCTTACTTGATATGTTACTTATGCGGTTAGTTCTCACATTTTACATATACATAACTAGTGCTTTCACTAAATGAAACACTAAGTAGAGAACATGCTCTGTACTTTACCTTCCACCAGAAAGATTAAAGGTCAACTATCTTGGTGCATTTACCCTGTTTTATGTCTTAAGGTAGCTTCTAATCTTTTTCTCCAATAATTGTGACTTATCATAGTGGAGCCAGCCCACTCCAATGTTGGAAGACTATTGTCATTGATGACAAACGTCAAACTAAGGTGATATCACCAAGACAATCCATGCGAGCTTAATGCAAAAATCAGATCTGTTTTGGCACTCGTTTGGAATACCAATTTTCAGTTATTTTGAACAAATATTTTTTTATTTATTCCTACATGGGCCAACCCATGTCTAGCGCCCCTTTCCTTGAGATTAAATTGTAAGTAAATAAATTTCCAAGGGCCAAGCTCTCTTGATATGGGTTCCCAAATATAGCAAGGTTTTTGTAAATTAAATAAATTTGTTTTATGCTCGTGGCCAACCCCCTTGGAGGAGCCACAACTCTTGGGTGAAAAGGCATTTGGTGTTGTATAAAAGAAGGGGTGTGGGGAAAGATTAAAGCAAGCAATTTAATTGATAACATTCATATGAAGAACTGAAATAAAAAGATATGTGAGCAGATTTATGAGAAATATTTGAGCACATTTACAAGAGATATATGGGCAGCTTTATCAGAAATATTGAGCAGATATACGAGATATCTTTTAGCATCAATTTGTAAGAAGAGAAGAGAAATTAAAGAAAGATCATTGCAGATTTATGAGAAGAAATAGTTGAAGATCATAAGCGAACTGGTGAAGGTGAATTAGGAATGTTCCGAGAAGAAGTTTCAAAATTCAAATAATTGAGGTTGTTGTTTTGAAGGTTGATATCTTCTATCTAAGGAGATCGGCAGGTTGGTGCCTCTCATTGAAAGAGATTGGATTCTCTTGCTGGGTTAGTGCCCAATTGTAGAGGATTGGTGTCTCCTGTTGGTTGGTGCCTACAAAGCTTTGTAAAGAAGATTTCACTATGCTAAGGCTGGATTTGGACAGTAGATCCAAGCACCTATTTTTTGTCATGGTTTTCTCTTGAAAGGGTTTCCACATTAAATTTTGTCTCTTAGTTGCATGAATGTCTTTCATTGTCCCATTGTGATTGTTAAAGTTTCAATAAGTAAAACATTCTCTTATATAAGTGAAAGCTCAAGTGATGGAGAAGAAGCTCACTTTGTGAGGAAGCTCAACAAAGGATTTGGGAAGCCATATACTCTTAAACGCTTTACTTGTGGTAATATAGGTCATTTTGCTACAAAATGTCCACGGACCAAGAGTGGAAGTAGTGAAGAGGAAGAAGATTATAGCAAAAGAAAAAGAAGGAAACGTCAATGTAATAAGAAAAAGGTGCACAAGAGGGAACCATGAAAAGAACTTCTGAAAGCATTGAAAGACCCTCTATATCCAAGAAGATAATAACTCATCCGAAGAAAGTGACGGAAGCTTCTCCAACAGTCGTAGAGAAAAGATTCTATTCATGGCAATGGAAACAAGACATGATGCCAAATTGTGAAGACAAAGAAAGAGAAGAGGAGTTAGAGGGAGGAGGATGCCATAGTAGATCTAGAGGAAGGACTCATTTTTTCCCTAGACGAAATCAAGAAGCTTAAGAAAAAGAATTCAAATCTGACACCACAAATTCAATAGAACAATGAACCTAAGGCAAAGCTATCTCCAAATCTTAAAGAATCGGACAGATTGATCATGGATCGGAAGATTCAAATTGAGGCAAAAAAAATATGAACAAGTTGTAAGAGATTAGATAAAGGAAAAGGCATTGGGTTGTGATACATTGGAGCTTGAAATTGTTTCCTTGACGAAGGAGTTGGAGAAATCTAATGACCAGTTGAATCAAAGCATCAGGTTTGAAAAGAGCACTGCAAGATAATATCAACTTAAAAGATCACCTTTCATCAAGATTGGTCTTGGCTTTGAGGACAATCAAAAGATGACGCAAGTTCTAGGGCTACAAAATTACCAAAGAAGATGAATGAAAAAAGACTAAAGGCTATGTCAATGCACTCAAGAACTCTATCAATAGTAGCATCAAAAAGGAAGTAATATCTCACAATAGAACAACATCCATGGCAAAGACAACATTGAGAGATTTAGATGATCATTTCCACCAAGGCAATCTCACATGTCCAACTTCCATCATTCATTCTTTGATTATTGCTTCTTTTGCAATCAGTTTGGTCATAAGGCAGTGGATGGTAGAGTTTGTGCAAGGAATGACTTTGGTTTCTCCAACAGGAACTATAATTCATTTGCCTGTCTAATGGACTACAACATCATGTGCTATAAGTGTAACAACTTCGGACATACAACGCATTTTTGTATAAGTTATTTTCTGAAATCTCAAAGATTAAAAAAAAAGAAAGAAAGAAGAAAGAGGATGTGACAAGCAAAAGAAGGAATCTACAAAAGTTTGGAAGAAGCGAGAACAAGATAACTGAAAAACAAAAAGTGAGAATGTTCTATATGTTTTAGGATTGAAGCATAATCTCCTAAGTGAGTCAAATGTGTGACCAAGGGCACGCTCTTACATTTTATTTTGGAGGATGTAAATTGTTGGTCTCAAAGTTTGCACTTACGAGAAATAGCCCTATGGGAAATTCGGTGACTGAGGGGCAAAATGTGCTTCACTGAACAACCTCTGAAATTTTAAAAGTCGGCTCTTCATTTTCTTGGGGGGCGGGGGGAATTGGAAAAGGACAGAGATAAAAACTTAAAAGAAAACTACACTATGGCGACGCGCCAGAATGCAAAGCTTTTATAACACTTTAAGTTTTCATTAATTGTTACGCATAGTGCATTTTCAAAACATAATCTTCATAGACAATGAAAAGAGTTTAAGACATGATTCCACTATCTATCTATTATGCTAAGAATACAAAAGCTAGAAGCTAAACAACATCAAACTCCATTTGTCATCTAATACAAAGCAAAGTAAATGAAATGGTTACACAACAAAAAACACATTTAAGAAAAGGTCGATTTTGCAGAGTCTGATATAATAATTTTTATTAAGAACCAATCACAATGCTAAGATCTCCAAAATGGAGTCGCTATTGTCACTGATATCTCCTAAGTATTATTCTAAGTGAATTGCTGCCAACCCCTAACATCCCGACTCTTCGTATATATAATGCATCACCCAAACCCGGAGGAAGCGGCTAAAAATAAAAGATTCCCCCACATTCTTCCGCCTGCTATCAACCATAATTATGTCTGTTGTAACTGCTTTGGGCTTACAAGCGTTGCATCACCATTTCTCCTCCATGCACGCGGAGCCATTGCCACTTGTACCATCCACTCTTCTTTTGTTGTAACTACCTTGGTGCAAGCTTTCCCCTCTGTGAGTATTTGTACCTTTGCTTTTGCCACAAGACGCTTCTTGATGTCCTTCGCTTCTAAAATGACCAATGGTGCGACTAATTCGTATTTGAGCTCTAAACATGTTGGGACTCCCACTCTGCTACCAAGTGGTGTCTTTCGCATACTCCATGAGCCCTTTTATCTTTTCTTTAACTTAGCCCACACCCTGAACATGTGGCGCACTGACGGAGTTTCTTGAAGTTATTTTTCTTTGCCTTCAAAAATTCCATGGTGACAACACGTAGCACTCTCTACTACAAGCTCTCCTTCAACAAAAGCCTTCTATCAATGTCGTGTGCAACAACCACATGGCGCCTTTGAGCATTTTTGTGGAGAAAATGGGTCTTGGTCTTCATAAAACCCGTGCCATGCCAGCATGTGGCATACTATCTTGCAAGTTTGCCACTTAAAGAACAAGCCCCATCTTTTGCAGAGGACTTGGAAAAAAGAATGGCTACAAAATTACAGCTTTAACGACTCCTTGGGGGTTCCAACCTGCTGGGACAAGAACCCTGAAAACTCTATTCCACAGAGAATAAGGAATCACAAATAAGCAATGTGCCTTCCAATTTTCAGAACACGGATTGCAGGTGCGCCCAATTTGCCCCTGAAGGTTGCACTATACTCTGCAAATCTTCAGGGGTTTGATCCAAATCAATCATCTCCCTGAACGAGATATCACTCAAAGATACCAAGGCAGATTCCAAATGGAATTCTAATTTTGCCAAAGGTTGCGAAATTGCCTCAGGGGATTGAAAAATTGATTGGTCCCTTTGGTTGCTCTCTAGGATTTGTTTACAAAATTTTCTCGACTGTTGAGCCCACATTTGCGCTCAATTTTTTAGCATCCACTTTGAATTTGAGAGTCGGCTTCAAGCATGAAACTGTGCCTTTTATTTTCTCCCAAAGAAATATGAACAATTGTTGCAGTAGGGGGAGAAAATCAATTTGCTTCGTTGGAATGGCCATTGGACCCTTTAGTTGTTGAATCTTAAAATCCTTATCTTAACCTCTTCATGCAATTTATTTATATTATTCAAAGAATCTTAAATGGTCTTGGCGCAATTGTGTCTCTTGCTCCCACAATTGCAGGGTAGACTTAGCGGTTTTCTTGGCCCACTTCTCAACATCCACCAAAACTTGAGCTTCATTAAGCTATTTCTAATATTGGTTCTCCTTTTCTTGAACATCTTGTTGGGTCTGCACCTGCATACCTGTTGCATCGAACAACTCATGTTGGATTTTCGCTAGCTATTGCATTTTATTGTGAAACTGGGACTCTGCCAACTCCCTCGCTTTCTTTTGTGTCTTCGAAAGCCTAAGCATTCTACCAACTCCTACAACTTTTCTTTCTTTGTTTCTGCAATCAGTTATGCTTGCTACTGCACATTTGTAGCATTAAAAAGACCCTGTCGAGCCTGCGCCGATTCCTGATCCATCTCCTGCAACTTAGCATTCAAATTTTTATTTTTTCATATTGTCAAAATTTGTTTGAAGTCACGGAGCTCATGTTCTTTAGCCTTTAATTGAGCTTCTGCAACATTGAGTTCTTTCTTAAGGGCATCAAATCTGCCCTAGGAATCCTAGAGTTGTCCTTGACTCTTTTCCTTTGCCGCTTGCTCTACCTGAACGGCTGCAAAGGTTCTATCTTGATATTCTTTTCCTAGGTGACGAATACCTGCCTCCTTGCCTTTTATTTCCGCATTGAGCATGCCCATGGTAGCATTCACATTCTCCAACTCACTTTTCATCTTTTTCAATTTTTGCCCCTATATCACAAAAACGGAGCTCACAACTTTTGTGATGCCTCTATGAACTCAATCTTATCCTGCATCAAATCTGCCCTAGGAATCCTAGAGTTGTCCTTGACTCTTTTCCTTTGCCGCTTGCTCTACCTGAACGGCTGCAAAGGTTCTATCTCGATATACTTTTCCTAGGTGACGAATATCTGCCTCCTTGCCTTTTATTTCCGCATTGAGCATGCCCATGGTAGCATTCACATTCTCCAACTCACTTTTCATCTTTTTCAATTTTTGCCCCTATATTAAAAAAACAGAGCTCACAACTTTTGTGATGCCTCTATGAACTCAATCTTATCCTGCGGCCAAGCATAATTTAGGTTTAGGCCCACCACGTGGACCATGTAATCATTGGATTGCATCTGGCCCTCCAGTTTGCTCACATTTGGAGTCCGAACTACCACCATTAGTGTCTGATTCGCTTCATCATATATGGAATCCATTTTTGTTGCCACCAACCTTTGAGCCTCCTTGCCACTTTTTTCTTGAATGCATGTCCCGTGCTTGTTTGATGGTGTCCCTTTGGCTTTGTAACTAGACAAGAGCTTGAGTATAGTGGACCAAGAAATGCAAGTTTATAGGGAGGTTTGACAGTGAGCAAATATGAAATAACGTTGAGTGAAAAAGGTGGCATAATCTACAAAGCCCGAATAGAATGAGGGGTCAAAGGCGAGGTCATTTGCAAGGATGGTAGTGGCAATCGAGAGACTTGTACGGTCAATATGGTAACATATGCTATAATTGATGGAGGGGTCTACGCAATTGATGTGGAAATGGAAACAAATGGCACAAACACAAACGCGGATGATGGATTGGGAGGAAGAGGTAAGAGTAACGACCACAAATGTAGGTGCGGAGGACATGGTTTGCATGACCCTACCCATTGATGCTACTACAGATTGCGGAGGGTGCAGAAGCAATGAAGAAATTGAAGATGCAAAAGACTAAGAGGAAAGGAGAGGAGAGAAACTTACCTAAGGAGTGGGGGTCGTTGGGGCCTGTATGGTGTCATTTGCTCTTTCCTCTTGGATGCTTTTCATATCTAACCCTCTATGCCTTTGTTTCTTTTTCTGAGGTATGTCGCATACCCTTCGCTTTCGAAACCTTTGGAGCTTTGTGTTGGCCCAGATTTACGCTTAAGCACCCAGGTTTGTGGCCTATGGACTGGCATATATGTTGCTACTTGTTGCGATGGAGGTCTTGCCATTGGCCTTTCTTTGGGTTTTATCTCCTTTTCTTTTTTCTTCTACGACTGAGGGGCGGCCTCTCACTCTGAATCATCTAAGCCTGATGCTAAACCTCCCACCTAGTGTGATACTCATCATCCCAAGGGTTGTCATTATATTTTGTATTCAAATCGCAAACTTTTTGGTGGTAAATCCAAAAATCAGCTATCTTTTCAAGGCTCCTTCATTGTTGTGTGGATTTTGTAAGATGGACTTGGCTCTTCCACCACCATGTAAAAAGAAAGCTATGACGGCATGCACCCTACTTGCACAAAAGTATTTACGTTCACTTCCTCCGAGTTGCATTAGTTAGCAAGACCTTGGCTTGCCTTTAATTCAATAACACCTCGCCAAGCATGATTATCCCTTTGTAAATTCTTGTTTTTCTTCCCCCAATCCGAAATTCTTGCACCCTATGGACAATTCTCAGGCCATCTCTAAAGCGAGGATTCTCTCGGTGAGACAAGTGGGGAGCCTATATGGCTCCTCTGTGAAACAATGCATGCGTATAAAATTGAAATCTAACACGCAAAACCAGTGACACGAAGCCAAGCTCTTCATCCAATCGACATGGTTCGCTGTGAGCCCGAGGATGTTCTCTTGTCTGCTCAAATCTAGGAGAATTGAGACCAATAACATATTTGAGGTGTACTAATCATGCATGGCAGAGAGCACAAGGGTCCAAACAGTGATCAAATTTCTCTTACCCTCCACATCTACAATATCCAATGATATATATTTTAGGAAAAAACATAGCATTTGTGGGAAAAACATATGCGCGAGGAAGGAAGAATACCTAAACCTGTACTCTGTTGTATTTTTGCAGTTATTTGAAAATGTCGTTTGCGAAAAATGTCGTTTGCGATGATGTCCACGACATCAAACCTGAGTGGCTCTTTCTATTTCCTAAGCTTAAAGCCCAGGCCCATCTCGAACTCTTCCACTTTGTCATCTTGGTCCCAGCCATAAACAAAAGCAAGCATTGAAAACACATCATGTAGATCTTGTGGGAAATTCTTCAAGGCTGTAAGGAATTTGCATAGTAGTTTCTCTACCTTGTCTCTCCTCAATTCCATATTGCAAAAAGCCACAATGTTTGTCCTGCCCAATTAATAATACTCTACCATCCTTTTATTGAATTGTTGTACTGCCACTAGGTTGAAGGCACAACATATCCAAAATGGCATTTATGTTGATAACAACTTTTAATTCCCTTCACTAGAAAGTTTTGGCATGCAGATCAAAATTCCCTATGATAGCATCCACAAGCTCAGGCCATGGGCGCACCAATGGCACAATAGATTGTGGCAGGCCTAAATGCTATTGCTCAAAACCTAGAGGCTCGCAGTCCTTGACATTCTTCAACATCACATATGAAAGCCCCTTTCGGAGGCTCTTGGGGTTGGTATGCAACTCAGAGTCATAAATATCATTGGCCCAATCAATCACTAGAATTGGATCTTTCCTATGCGCTGGCTTTAGGACCCTTGTGTTTTCCACCACCGGTTTTTGCATGCATGGGACCAGACGCATATGACTTATCACCAAAGACATTAGCATAAAAGGATCGAGCTATGACTTCAACACCAATCACAAAGCTTGATCCTTTTGCTGCCATGACTGCAACTTGATCCACCAATGAACATTTTTTTCGCTTTTATTTACTTGCTTTTGAAACTACACTTCTTACAAACACACTGGAAAATTGTGCTCTTCTTCGCTTTGGCTTCACTCTTTCACTCTATTCTGCTTCTCTCCTCTGTGTTTGCATGGTCAGTTCAAATGAAGGCCAAGATGACACTTGCATGCTGACAAAAAGCCCACTTGTGTGAATTAATTGCTTTCTCATTTTGAAAAACGCCAATATTTAAGGAGGCATACAAACAACTTACAACGCCACCATTTTGGGAGACATGTAGCTTGTGAAACAACACAGAGAACAAATTGCAGAACTGGGCAATAAACTTAGCCCAAGAAAAGCTGATGTGGGTCACTTCTCACATGATTACTCTTTGAAAACAGCCGAGGTGTGAGACTCCTAGCGAGACAACTGAGCAAAGCATGCCAACAACGCTTGTTGAAAACAACACACACAACTCAAAGCAAACTAAACTATTATTTACAAAGTCCTTAAGGGAAAAAGCCTTTTAAAAGAAATGCTTTAAATAAGCTTGTTAAGCAGAATTTCTAAGGCATTTCCCTTTGGATACTCCAACTCAAATGAGTTGCTTTCTTTACACCTGATGATGCAGAATGGCACCTTCCATAAAGTATCAAACTTAGCATGTTGTTCGGGTTTCGCTACACATTTGTCAAATTTTAAAATCAAGTTGCCTTCTTTAAACGTGGAGTTCGATGCCTTGTGAAACGACAGTTTAACTAGCTGCTAGTGATTAGTCATAGCATTGAATGCTTTCTCGCAGATTTCCATGGAAATGGGCATTACAACCTCCTTTGCGTAACCAATTAATATGGTGAAGCTTTTAATACTTGCTTTGAGTGACCCAATATGCCCACAAAGTTCTCTGCGGGTGTTTATGCCATTCCTACAGGTTGCCTGTAATGTTCCCTTTTTGGGACATTAGAAGTGAATTAAATAATTAAGTTTTAAATTGTCAAAATATATCAAATTTAATGGCAACTTAATTTAATTATTTAATAAAGTATTAAAATGACTTTAATGGAGCTTAGTAAAAAATTAATAAAGTCATTTCAATTTAAAGAAAGGAAAAAAAGAGACAAAGAAAAGGAATATCAAGAGGCAGGCAAAGGGAAAATGAAGAGTCACAGAGATGTGTTATTAAAGAACATTGAGAGGCTCATTTTGATGATGCTTGGTTTATTATTTTCTCTCAGAGATTTTGGGAGCTTCTAGCTTTAAATTCTAAAACCTGAGGACGGAAATCTTTAGGATTTCTTGGTGGATTGAACGGAAACCCAATTCATTTCTTGGTGTATTTGCGACGGAGTTCACAGCTGGGCAAATTTGTGAAGACTTCATCTGAAGACAAACTTGCAGTAATAGAGGTATTTCATATCTATTTGGAAAATTAGGTTGTAACGATTTATCTATTTTGATGGAAATATTCATATTTAATTTCAAATCTCTATTTCAGTCTGATATTATATGATTTTCAATTTAATCTATTGGATAAATTCTTTAAATTCCTATGGAACATTTGGTAAACTTTGGAGCAAATATCCATGAGGAGATATTCTAGTGATATTAGAGCAATGTATCCTGCCAGCGTGTGAGGTTTTATGAGTAAAAGAGAAGACAGCTTGGTTTCCTGGTTGGGTTTTTGGATGGCTACATTGGAATATAAGATTATAATATTATATATTTTACAAGTCCTAGGAAATGTGCAAATCAATATATATCTTTGACATGAAGCCTTATGGGGAGTTTTTTATTAGTCAAACAGTCAAGATCTTGTCTTTTCCAGGCAAATTGGTGAAGTCTCTATTGGAGACAAATTTGTGTAGTTGAGTTTGTTTCTTATTAGTCAAATAGTCAAGATCTTATCTTTTCCAGACAAATTGGTAAAGTCTCCCTTGGAGACAAATTTGTGAAGTTGAGTTCGTTTCAAAAGTTAAGGTATTTGCAGATCTAAAGCTCTTAATATTTGACATTGGAAATAAAGATTATTCATTATGTTTTGTGAGGTCTAATTTTATATTTGAGCCGGATCTCATTAAATTGATATATTAAATTTGTAAGCCTTTGTCGTGAAGCATATCGACATAATACTAGTGATAGAAATAAGTTATGAGAATAAATTGTAGTGCGGATATAAGAACTTATGAAACTTATTACAAGTAGCATTTGATTGATAATCACTGCGGTGATTTAATGGCAACAAACATTTAATATTCCTATCAGCACTTGAGAATATGGCTGGTAAACATTGGGTTTAATATCATCGGGTCTCATAAAGATCGCAATAAGGGAAACTAAACAGGTCGTGCAAATATTTTTGGAATGGACACCCGTGAATGGTCGTTGGAATCAAAAATTTCAGCCACAACACCTTGGGATGGAATAATTTATTCATCGCTCCTTCATGGCTATTGGCTGAGTATTATAGAAGCTTGTTATATCGCAGTGGCCTGCGTGGAAAATAAATATTGCTCCAGGAACTTAAATATCAAACGAGAGATATTCAAATTTTTGGCATTCTGATGCAGAGCAGGGGTGGAAAACTACAAAACACTCCCAAATAATCAACCCTTCAATCTCTCAAACACCCAATGGTGGGTTTTCCATACAAGCCTTCAATCTTCCTAGTAGCCCTCCAAACAAGGTTTTTTCCCCATAACTTCCAAGGAAGACATGGTATCAAAAATGTAAGCATAGTTTCAAATACCAATTTGGACTTTATTCAACATATCTCACAATCAGAGTAAGGTACTTTGAACGTAATGCCTCAAAAATTGATTGTCCTGCCAATTAGGCCTAAAAGAGCTAATTTGGGACTTAGTACACTAGGGCTTAACCACAAAAGGGTCTCCAGAGATCTCCAAATCACTTCCTGACTCCTCACTTTACACATTTTGTTACTCTTCCATGGTTCCTTGGTTTAATTACATGAAGATATTAGACCTTCAATTCATCTTAGCACATGCCAACCATCTCCCTTGCTCTTACAACTTGGTAATATGAAAATATACATAATTACAGGCCATTCCACCAACTAATGGGGTTTTTCACTAGTGGAAGGAAAAATATGCATTTTTCTTGTTCACAAAAGGGTCTCCAGAGATCTCCCAATCACTTCCTGACTCCTCACTTTACACATTTTGTTACTCTTCCATGGTTCCTTGGTCTAACTACATGAAGATATTAGACCTTCAATTCATCTTAGCACGTGCCAACCATCTCCCTTGCTCTTGCAACTTGGTAATATGAAAATATACATAATTAAAGGCCATTCCACCAAGTTATGGGGTTTTTCACTAGTGGAAGGAAAAATATGCATTTTTCTTGTTCACTGGTTACCCTGCCTAGGGTTTATGACAGTTTTGAACAGTTTTTGCCAAAATTGCAATATCTCCTAAAGTACTAGGAGAAAAAGGATGAAACCAAGTGCAAATGAAACTAGATTCACATAGCTAACATTTCCAACAGGTCTCGGGTCTTTATTTTATCTTTACAATCCGTACCATTTTTCGCAACATGACTGTTACAGGAAAATCTGACAGTGGTAGTCACTAATTTTATCATAACTTCCACAAAACACAATGAAAATCTACCAAATCAAGTGCAAACAAAAGCTAACTCAATCCTCTATCACACACAATCATGTGCAGGTCAAGATGAATCCGTACACGAACATGAAATTCAAGAAAACAGCAAATTACATGTTCAGATTTGCAAAAACAGTGAATTCATTGATTGTTTTCCAAATCTAATCTTCAACCAACCCCTCTCCAACCCTTGGGCCGTACAAATTAGGCCTATTTATGATTATACAATCTGTTTTGATCATCCAACCGACCCCCAACTGCCATTTAACAACTTTTTAAAAAGTTGACAAGAAAATGCAAAAAATTGTCAAGACAACACTGACAACTTCTGACATTTTTCACAAAATTAAACCAATGAACCTCAAACTTTCACAAATGGGTACAAATGAACAATAATGGCCTAAAATGGCCTTCTTATTAACATGAAACAACTCAAAAAAGAGAAAAAAAAAACCCCAACTTTGACCATGTTGACCCTGAAGGTGCTCCTGCACCACATTTGATGCAAATAAGCCACAAATATTATCGTGTATGGTGAAGTGTCAAATATTCATGATGTGTTACATCCTAGCGTGAAGGGTTATGAAGCTGATTCAGTTATACAATGGATAATATTGGTTTCTCTCAAGTTCAGGAAATATCATGAGAATTGTGGGGGTTTCTGAAGGCTATGTTACTGGTTAGTTTTCAACTTCATACTAGTAAATGTTATCGGGTTTTTCTGTTTGGAGGTCGTATAGAATAGATTGCAGCGGAATACATTATCAATTGACATTCGTTAACAAAGCTGGAATACTCATCGGGCAGATATGGATTGTATGCTCCTTGTGTTACTCATCACTATGTGCTAGTCCTATGTAATCCTTGGTGTGGTTGTAACGTGGTTGTTTCCTTTATCTGGATTCTCATAATAAGATGTTCTCAAATAATAGAGGCGTGAAGATTGGGTAGGACCTTCCAGTGTATTACTTGGCATCAATATATCACCATATGTATGCTTGCAACCAAGGATTGTACTTTATTGGTCAGTGATAGGAGGCTTCTTGTTTTCCAGTGTCTATGTTGTTTATTTAAGAAGGATGATATAGCTTGTTGTGAAATATTTGATGTACCTCAGGTGACACAAATAATATGAAGATGCCAGTTTGGAAAAAGCCGTTGTTGGAGTTGATTTCATACAAACAATCTGCAGAGTTACTCCAGTTCGCATTTTCCTGTGTGTGACATAAGATTACATTCTGCAATATAGCATTCAGCAAATCTAAGTTCGCTGTCCATTGAATATACGGTCCTCCTTCCTCAATTCTGGCTTGTTTCCTGAGGTTAGATTTTCTGTTTAACTCCTCCTATAGCCTGTTCAAAAACACCAGAGTGGTGCTTGGAATTCCATTAATAAGCAGAGAAATACAGACATGTAGCAATGTTATAACTGAGAACCAAGATGGAAAGGAAACCTATTTGAGTTGTTGTTGGTGCATCTTTGCTTATGAATTCTTATTTGCTTCAATCTAAGATTACAACAGAAAATTATTATCTTCTGCTATTAACAGTTCATTTCGTGTTTCTCATGCAAGTTGGTTCTAGCTAATAAAGAGTTTAGTCTCAGCCCAGATTGCATTTTCCTTGCATTCTAAATGAATGAATATCTTTGTTCTTGTACTCAGACTGGCAAAAGTCATTGAATTAAAAATCTAAAACTCTTCACTGAAATGTTTACAAGCAAACTGTTTGACAAAATGACTTGTAGCTGAATTAGTAAAAGGGAGTGTCAAAATTGCAGCCAGAACAGGGAGGTAATCTACAATGCTATTCAGCTTGGGAAAAAAAATCGAGACAATGGCAGATCAGAAAAGTGATCTTTTCTCAATGGAATTCAATAATACATTTAATGGTGATGAACAAAGGGACTTGCAGAAAGAAAAAGTAGGAAATTGGCTCTATGTAATTGGATTACAATTGGAATCAATGAAATTTCCTGATGGAGATCTCGCTAAGTTTGAGGAATTAGACTCATATTTGTCCAAAGTAGACCAGTCAATTTGGAGACTTCTAAATTGGGTTTTGCAGCCCTCAATGCTCACTTTGGTCCAGCATAGGTTATTGGAACATCCGTGTGAAGAGGTGAGACTTGCATTTGCTTCTTGTCACAATGAGATCATAAGAATAACCGCTCTTGTAGCACCTTATAATGATGACATATTGAAGAAGGTTCTACAGCTGAATGTGGAGAACCTACATGGGTTACATGATGTTAAAGCCCCTACTTTTGGTAAGAGAGCTAAGAATTTAAAAATCATGGCAAGAACTAAATCATTTATCATTATGTTGGATCTCAAATGTGACAATTTGATTCTACAAATGTTTCAATGTTTCTTTACCAAAAGAAAAAAACTACATTCAGACAACGTAAGGGCAGGGCTTGCGTGCAAACTATTATGTCCTTAATCTTAGATGAGGATGACAATATCTGCAGCCGATTGCAATCAGACTTGTTGGCTATTTGGAGAAAGGAGCATAATATCTCACTTATGGCTTATGAGTTCTCAAAAGAGTTGATTGAGCAGAAGATCGGAAAGTTCAAGAAACAAATGACTGAAAATGAACTTATCCCAATGGGCTTACAGGTTTCAGGGTCTCCCAAAAAGAGTAAGAACCAAATGAGAAGGGAGCAGATTTGTTTTACATACCAGGAGACTTGGACGCCTAATCACATTTGTGGGAAAGTAAGGATAATAAGTCAGCCAAAGAGGTTTGGACCAGCAATGAAGATAGGAATCTCACAGTTTTGTTTCAACAAAATAACACAAACCGAGGAGATGGATTCAGTAGTTGTTGTTAATAAGGGATATAAAAATCTCTATATTGGTGACTTGGAGGTTATCATTGACAAATATTTTGATGAGAATGGTCTTACTCAAGGAGAGAGCATGTTGGAGTTTCAAGATGTTTCCAACGAAGTTTATGAATCTTCACATGATGAGAACCAGATCATTTGTCATTATGTTGGATCTCAAATGTGATAAATTGATTGTACAAACGTTTCAATGTTTTTTAACCGAAATCAGGAAACATCATACAGACAATGTAAGTGCTTGTATGCAAACTCTTTTGTCTTTAATTATGGATGAAGATGATGATATATGCATGCAGTTGCAATTAGAAGTGTTAAACATTTGGAGAAAGGAGCATAACATCTCACATATGGCTTATGAGTTCTCAAAAGGGTTGATCGAGCAAAACATTGTAAGGTTCAACAAACAGAGAACTGAAAATGAACTAATCTTAATGGGCTTACAGGTTGCTGGGTCTTCCAAAAAGAGTAAGAACCAAATGAGAAAGTAGAAAATTTGTTTTACATGCCAAGAGACTTGGACACCTAAACACATTTGTGGGGATAGTAAGAAAGATAAGTCAGTCAAAGAAGTTTGGACCAATGTTAAAGAAGATAGAAATCCCACAATTTTGTTCCAACAAAATAATGCAAATGATTGCAAGGGCATAGATTCAGCTATGGTTATAGGTAAGCGATATACAAATCTCTTAATTGGTGACTTGGAAGTTGTTATTGACAAACATTTTGATGAGGATGGTTTTACTCAAAGAGATCATGTTGGAATCTCAAGATGTTTCCAAGGAAGAAAATGAATCTTCACATGATGATGAATCATTTGAAGATGATGATGAAACGACAGTTGTGGTCATGCATTCAAATATGGAGGAAGATTTATCTAATAAATCTGAAATTGTTGTAGCAGGTGGTGAATTGTCTATTGGCCAAAGGGTTGTTCTAACTTGTGAGTCTAAAAATTACCAAGAAGTTGACTCTCAAGGGGTTGATTTGGAGGACCAATCAAAGAAAGCATTTCAAGATGATGGTGTTGATACACATACTTTGAAGGATCAACTGAAGATCACTGATGATATGGTTGTTGCATCTTTAGTACATTATGATGACACTCACAGGATCATTGAAGATCTCTACGGGAAGGTTCAAATTAAAAGGAGACAAAAGGGCATGGAATGTGATTTTAAGGCACAATGCAAGTGGTCAAAGTGGCTCTGTAATCAACCAAATCTGATTATTTGTGTTTACTTTCAGACAAGGATCATATCTTAAAGATTGCTGAAGTATATGCAAATTGAAGAAAAAAGAGGATGAGGTCAATAAGCTCGTCATGGAGCTTAACGATACACGGCAGATATTGGAGAACATGCAGGCTCTTCAAGCAGCAAAACATCAGATTGTTATCGCTAACCATTTCAAGGAGCAGGAAAACAGAGGAAGGACTGAGTTTATTAAGTAAGTAATTAAGGAACTTGACAGCATACAACAGACTTATGATTTGGATAACTGTCCCAAAAGATCAAGTAATAATTTTTTGGACTAGACAGAACTTCAGCATGAGTTGGATAATATTCAGTTAGTTGACAATTCTTTGTTTGAAGTGAATGTTGATTGGACATTTGATAATCCACTCTTCGAGTTGGATGAGGGAGTTCTTCCTGACTCTAGTGATGAGAATGGAATTGCTTGCAGGATTTGGGACCCAGGTGCAATTTCTAGTGTTGAGCTTTGGTCACAAGATTGGAGTAGCAGATCAATTTCTAGATTTAGTATTGCTGCCCACTTTTTGATCAGCTTACACATAGGTTTGAGTGCTAATCTACAGATGAGTTGGATGGATTATATGGTTCAACAACTTAGTAGTTATCGGTTGAGGATTGATGGTAGATATGATCTGATCATAGGAGAAGGATTTTCAGCTACTTCTTTACTCATGGTTCATGTGTATTCAGTGGAATTTCAGATTGATTACTGTTGTACTAGTTCCTACACACCGTTGGTGTTGACCTCAGCCTTTGAACAATTTTATTTTGTGCACTTGCAGACTTCAGTGCAGCTAATTGTGGGACATCTTGTGGGTACAACTTAGTTATTCTTCACTTCCACTTGGGAGAATCTAGGTCACTACGGTCACTTCATAATATTAGTATGTGTAGTTTCAGATGATGTGGTTGGCCATAGAGGTAATTCTTGGCTAGTTGTCAAGGTCAGTTATGCTGATTTCTATTTCAGTCCCTCGACAATGATGGATCAGATTCTTGTTTGGAACTTCGTGAGGGGAGATATTTGATTTTTAGTTCTTGGTTGAATGGAATACTTTTTCTATTACCCCAGGATCGTGATTGGCGAACATTTGCTAATGTGGTCTTTCTTGAGTTATCTTGGCAGGATATATTGCATGACATTAATTTCAGCCCTGTTAGAGTTTACAACCATATGGATGTTTGTCATTTGGAGTTGGAGAGTTGTTTGGTGTTGACAACAGTTGTGACTGCGTGATGATTTGGGATCCTGGCATTGGCATGTTTGGTGCTTTACTTTAGTGGGATTTTGATGAGTGGTTTCACAATTCCGAACATGGTGATGTTTACTTCAGAGTAGCGCAGAGGACTAGCAGAGGAACAATCCTGAGGTTGATATGGCATCCAGGCATTTGGTTTCAACATGCAGGTGCAGATTGCTTGATTTCAAGCAATCTCCGAGAAGGGAGGACTGTAATGTCCCATTTTTGGGACATTAGAAATCAATTAAATAATTAAGTTTTAAGTTGTCAAATTATATCAAATTTAATAACAACTTAATTTAATTATTTAATAAAGTATTAAAATTACTTTAATGGAGCTTAGTAAAAAATTAATAAAGTCATTTTAATTTAAAGAGGAGAAATAAACTAACAACGAAAAATGAATATCAAAAGGCGGGCAGAGGGAAAACAAAGAGTCACAGGTATGTGTTATTAAAGAACATTGAGAGGCTCATTTTGATGATGATTGGTTTATTATTTTCTTGTCAAGATTTTGGTAGCTTCTAGCTTTCAATTTTGCAACCTTCAAGATTTCTTGGTGGATTGGACAGAAACCCAATTAAGTTCTTGTTGGATTTGCGACAAAGTTCGCAGCTGGGCAAATTTGAAAAGACTTCATGTGAAGACAAACTTGCAATAATAGAGGTATTTCATATCTGTTTGGAAAATAAGGTTGTAATGATTTATCTATTTTGATGGCTATATTCATATTTAATTTCAGACCTTTATTTCAGTCTGATTTTATATGATTTTCAATATAATCTGTTGGATAAATGGAAATCAATTTGCACGCAAATTGTTTGCTTAAATTCCTCTAGAACATTTGGTAAAATCTGGAGCAAATATCCATAGGGGGATATTTCATGGTTCGCACCTATCTACTTGATTAGTCTGATTACGTTCTTGTTTTTGGACTTCACAGGTCCATTCCCCTGTGGATAGTAATTTGATGAAGTCTTAAGAAATACTCCACAATTTAATGTGAACTCTGATATCTTAGAGCCAAAAAAACCTCTCGCATTATCATAGATGATGGCCTTCGGAGGCCCAAACCTCGTGACTACTTCGAGAAAATTTTGGATCTCACTTTCAATGGCACTTTTCAAAGGAACGGCCTCCGACCAACTGGTGAAATAATCTATAGCAGTTAGGATCCACTTGTCTCAAACTTGAGGCCGAGTTTATCATTCTGATAAACTCTAGCCCCCATTGTACAAAAGGCTCATCAATTAAAATGGGACCTAGGGCATTACAGAATACTTACGCCTTCCAACAAAGAATTCACACTTCTGGCAAATTTTAACCAAGTGGTGGCAATTAATGAATAAAGTGGCCAAAAATACCCAACAACCATGATCTTCAAGGTGGTAGTATTTGCGAAGAAATGCCCTTCAACGAGGATGTTGTGGAATTCTTCTAAGATATCTGCTTGAACATTGTCTACGCAATGGAGCAAAATGCCATCAAAGTTTCACTTAAACAACACCCCTTTGATTAATGTATATCCCACACTTTGCAGCCAATAGAATTTTCTCTTGTGGTCAAAGGTTGCTCGAGAATCTTTCATTCTACATAAAGTGGGTCCTATCTGCCAACCAAGAATTCGCAGTTTGGAACTGATTCAACAAAACAGCTTTCGGAGCCTCTTCTAGTGCATGGATTTCTACTAGAGAGTCCTCAATCAAAGCTTGACCTCTACTAGCTATGTATTCACATAGGCCCTTCCCACGAATCATTTTGGTAGGACGAACCTCTACATCATAAAAGGATCTTAGTGATCCAATTAGCCCTCTTCTCTATGATTTTACCCTCCATTATGAATTCACGGACACTCGAGTGAGCCACATATATCAACACCTTGTTGCCTGCTATCAAGTGTTGAAATTTATTAAGGCTTTGACAATGGCAAAAGCTTGCTTTTCCACAAATTTATACTTGGCCTCATACCCTTTCAGGATCCTCAAATGAAAAGTTGCATATAGATGTTGTGCTCGCTTCCATAACATACATTAAGAATTTTTTGGAAAAGTTCAGGTTAACTAACACTGGAGCTGATGAAACTACTTCCTCGATCTTTTCAAATGTTGTTCTTCCTTTTGGGGTCCATTTGAACACTTGATCTTTGAATAGCGTGAAATATCCCCTATGGATATTTGCTCCAGATTTTTCCAAATGTACCACAGACATTTAAACAAACAATTTGCATGCAAACTGATTTCTATTCATCCAATAGTTTATTTTGAAAACCATATAATATTAGATTGAAATAGAAATCAGAATATTAAATATGAATATTGCCATCAAAATAGATAAATCATTACAACCTTATTTTCCAAACAGGTATGAAATACCTCTATTACTGCAAGTTTGTCTTCATATGAAATCTTCACAGATTTGCCCAACTGTGAACTTTGTCGCGAATCCACCAAAAAAATGAATTGGGTTTCCGTCCAATCCACCAAGAAATCCCGAAGGTTTCCATCTTCAGGTTTCAAAACTCAAAGCTAGAAGCTCTCAAAATCTCCAAGAGAAAATAAAAAAACAAGCATACTAAGAATGAGCCTCTCAATGTTATTTAATAGCACATCCCTGTGACTCTTTGTTTTCCCTCTGTCTGTCTATTGGTATTATTTTTCTTTGTCCCTTTATAATCCTCCACTTAAATTTAAAATAAGAGAAATAATGATAAAATGACTTTAATGATTATTCACTAAGCTCCATTAAAGTCATTTTAATACTTTATTAAATAATTAAACTAAGTTGTCATTTCATTTCATATAATTTGACAACTTAATACTTAATTATTTAATTGACTTCTAATGTCCCCAAAAGGGGATATTGCAGTCCTCCCTTCCCAGAGATTGCTTGCCCTCAACCAATCTGCACCTGCATGTTGAAACCTAATGCCTAGATCCGATATCAGCGTCAAGAATGTTGCTCCACCAATCTGTTGCGATACTCTGATATAAATATCACCATACCCAAAATTGTGAAGCCACTCATCAAAATCCCACTGAAGTAATGTACCAAACATACCACTGCTAGGATCCCAAACCATCATGTTGTCATAAATGTCAAATATGAAGAGATAGTAGTATCTCAAGGAACTATCAACACCGAATTACTCTCTAACTCCAAATGATCTCCTGTGGAAGTGTAAAACACCTAACATATGCACACGAAAAATAATATCAACCCATCCTAAGTTGTTGGTATAAACTAGAACAACTCCCATAGGTCTAAAAAATCTAAGAGAACTAAAATCAATGTCATATAATATATCTTACCAAAGTGACTCAAGAAAGACCACATCAACAAACTCCTTGCCAATCACGATTCAGGATAATTGAAAGAATAATCCATTCAACTAAAAAGTAAGAATCTCAGTATCTCCCCTCATGAAATCACAGACAAGAATCTGATTCATCCTGTCGAGGGACTGGAATAGAAGTCAGCATAACAAAACCCAACATCAACAAAGCAAGTATTACCTATGTGGTCAACCATAGAAAACATGACACTGACCTCCAAATGCGAGTATCCCAACAATCCCAAATCACTGCAATCAACCCATCATCATCTGAAAGCACACATAATAATGCTATGAAGTAACCGCGATAACTCGAACTACCCCAAGTGGAAGTGAAGAATAATTGATCTATGCCCAAAGGATGTCCCACAACTAACTACACTGAAGTCTGCAAGTGCACAAAATCAAACTGCTCCATGACTAAGGTCAACATAAACGTTGTGAAGGAACTAGTACAATAATAAACAATCTAAAATACCATTGAATGCATAGGAGTTAAGAGTATGGAAGTAGTTGTCATCTCCTATGATCATATCATATCTACCATCCACCCTAAACCAGAAACTACTCATTTGTTGAACCAAAGAATCCATCCAACTCATATGTAGATTAGAATATGAACTCATGTGTAAGCTAATCAAAAAGTGGACAATAGTACTAACTCTAGAAATTGATCCACTATTTCAATCTTGTGACCAAAACTCATCACTAAAAATTGCACCTGTGTCCAAAATCCTGCAATCAATTCCATTCTCATCACTAGAGTCAGAAAGGACTTCCTCATCCAACTCGAAGAGTGGATTATCAAATGTTCATAAGCATCTACCTCGAACAAAGAATTGTCAACCAACTGAATATTATCCTTTATTCCCAACTCATGCTCAGGTTCTGGCTAGTCCAAAAATTTATTACTTGATCTTTTGGGACAGTTATTCAAATCATAAGTTTGTTGAATGCTATCAAGTTCCTTAATTACTTCCTTAATAAACACAATCCTTCCTCTGTTTTCCTGCTCCCTAAAATGATTAGCGACAACAATCTGATTTTTTGCTCCTTGAAGAGCCATCTGTGTGTTCTCCAATATCTCATGTGTATCATTAAGATCCATGATGAGCTTATTGACCTCATCTTCCTTTTCCTTCAATTTATCAGCATATACTTTAGCAATTTTTAAGATATGATCCATGTCTGAAAGTAAACACAAATAATCAGATTTCATTGATTCCAGAGTCGCTTTGACCACCTGCAATTCTGCAAAATAAAAATCACATTCCATGCCCTTTTGTCTCCTTTCAAATTGAGCCTCTCTATAGAGGTCTTCAATGATCTTGTGAGTGTCATCATAATGTACTAAAGCTGCAACAATCATATCGCTTGTGACTTTTAGCTGATTCTTCAAAGTAAATTTCTCAACACCATCATTTTGAAATGCATTTTTTATTGGTCTTCCAAATCAGCCCCTTCGGTGTCAAATCCTTGGTACATGTTGGATTCACAAGTTGGGACAGCCCCCTGGTCAATAGACAAATCACCATTTATTGCATCAAATTTGTAGTGTATCCATTTCAGAATTTACCAAATGGGCATCCTCACTAACATTTACTCTCACCAAATTTGGGATCTTCCAAGTTATTAGTTTTATCTTCCAAAACATTGTCATGCATAAGTGAACTGCTGCTATAAAGAACACATGATTCATCATACCTTTCAAGGGTGTAGTCAATGTTATCGTAGGCCTCAAACTCCTTTTTTGATTGATCTGCATACAAAGTCAAGGCTGCTGCTATATCATCATTTCCAAGCAATTTCTCACCATATGAAGATTCAAACACTTCATTGGAAACATCTTGATACTCTGATATCCTCTCTCCTTGAATAAGACCATCAAAATGTTTGTCAATCACAACCTCCAAGTCACCAATACAGAGATTTGTATATCCCTTACCTATAACAACAATTGAATCAAACTCCTCACAAGCATTTGTATTAGTTTGTTGGAACAAAGCTGTGGCATTCCTATCTTCTTCATCGATAGTCTGAACCTCTTTGGCTGCCTTATCTTCCTTACCAACCCCACAATTGTCACCTGGTGTCAAAGTCTCCCGACATGTGAAACAAATTTGCTCCCTTCTCATTTGGTTTGTACTTTTTTTGGAAGACCCTGCAACCTGTAAGCCCATTGAGATTAATTCATCTTCGGTCATATGTTTCTTGAACCCTTCAATTTTCCGCTCAATCAGCCCATTTCAGAACTTATAAGCCATAGGAGAGATATTACGCTCCTTTCTCCAAATGGCCAAGTCTGATTGTAGCCGCTTGCAAATATCATCACCCTCATCTAATAAGATTAAGGACATAATAGTTTGCATACAAGCCCTCACATTGTCTGGATGATGCTTCCTAATCTCAGTTAAGAAGCATTGAAACATTTGATGAATCAATTTTTCACATTTGAGATCCAACATAATGATAAAAGATTTGGTTCTTGCCATAATTTCTAAAACCATAGCCCTCTTACCAAAAGTAGGAGCTTTGACATTATGAAACCCATGTAGGCTCTCCACAATCAGTTGTAGAACTTTCTTCGGCATGTTATCATTATAACAAGAATTAACTAAAAGTCTCACTTCTTCATAAGGATGCTCCATAAACTTGTGTTGGACCAAAGCGAGCATTAAGGGCTGCAAAGCCCAATTAAGAAGCCTTCAATCAGACAAATATAAATCTAATTCCCCCAGCTTAGAGAGAACAATATCAATAAATTTCGCAGACTTCAATTGTAATCCAATTACATACAGCCAATTTCCTATTTCATTCTCTTTCTACAAGTCCGTTAGTTGATCACTACTGAATGTATCATTGAATTTTTTTTAAAAAAAATCACTTTTCTGATCTGCCATTGTCTTCATTTTATCCAATGGACACTTCCACGGGTTGTGAGATACTACCACTGTCAACAGCCACCCCAAATCTGTCCCAATTCTTATGCATTAAGTTCAAATCAGACCCTGTTGTAATGTACCACCCCAGATCTGGCCCAATTTTTTTAAAAGCATCTTATACCACTCTTAGATGCTACCATTGTAGTAGGTTCCCCTACTCTGATACAATTACTTGAACATTCAATTCACAATAGCAGTAGTCATTGAGCCTTTGTCCCCTGGCTTATACAACCTTGGTCTCTAGCATGGTTGAAAATCTCGCAATATATCGCGATGCAATGGAGGAAACGATATTATCTGCCAGCGATATTTTCATTTTCACAAGGCGATTTTTTCCTGATAAAATCGCAATTTTTTGAGCGATTTAATTTTAAAAAACCGGCACTTAAAACTTTGCAGTTAAAAACAAATGTTTTTTAAACATTTAGGGTTTTGTTTTAAGTTGTAAAGCGACGAAAAGGTTGCGAATAGGTATTTTGTAATTGTTTTTTTTACTGTGCAACTGCAGACCGAGCCGTGTAGAAACGACACCAAGGAAAGACGCAGGGTGTGGAGACTTGACAGCCAACAGTATGAAGCACCGTACACAAATTTGGTGCATGTGTGCTTTTTTAAGAATATTTTAAGAAATTATATATTTTTAAATGTTCGATAAAAGTGTCGATTTATTGCCGATTTTTCCGCTGAATTTTTGTCGAGTCCGAGTTTTTCAGAAGAATTGTGCCCGCCGAGTTTTTGCCGAGACCAAGTTTTTCAACTATGGTCTCTAGTGCAATGACATTTAATTAAACACTAGGTATGATTGTAAGTTCACAATTTACCTCTTTCACACTCTGAGTAATTTTGTCAAACGGATAGCTTGAAGTAGTCATAGATTTAGTGATACCAGTTTGAACTTTGAAGTATAAGAGTTCACCAAATGTAGATACAAAATAGATATTGTATTACAATTACTGGATTACAAACAAAAATTCACAAATTCCATAACAGTGCTAAATGAAATTTTTTCCACTACTTATTAATGGAACTCTAGGCAGTAGTCGGATGTTTGATTGTTCAGTTCATCACCATTTCCTTGCCGAACAATGATTCACACCAGGTGCTTGCAGACTTAATGAAATTAAAGTGAGCAGATGTAACACACCACATACATCGTCTGTAGGAACTTCCACGCATACACAACTCTCCTATGATTGATCGTTGCCTTTACTGTAGCCAAGAACACTGAACTCCATTCTCAAGAAGCCAAGATACCATCAATGTTGGATTATATATCATAGTGGTCATTTGCAAACCACAAACGCCACATACGCACAGCCACAACGGACCCAAACATAAATAGAGATATGCTTCATGGCACTAGGAAACAATTTCCCAAACTTATAATTGCTCAATTGGAATTAATGAATGAGGCGTGATTGAAAACTTTAGCTTTGGAAGATTAATTTTGACGTCCACGAGAGATTCACCAAAAGCATTAGTTATATGAATGTTTTCTTCAACATTATTAACCCAGCGAACATGTTAATTCATTTGATTTCCCCAGTAATAATCTTTAGCGGCAATAGTTCACAGAAACAAATCAAATATCAAATATTCGTGCTTTGAAGAGGAAGCGTTGCTTAATTATTTGATTTTTCGTTCCTTCGACCTGTTAAATACAATATCCTCTTAACAAGCTTCATTGCTGATAAAGGAAATAATTGAATCACCAATTAGAATATCTACCATTATCTTTATTTTCTCACAATTGCAACAAGTACAACCTTGAGGTTTTCTGGGCACGATAGGAATATCTCTATTTCATTAATATTGCCGAACTTAGACGAATAAATCTCAGCCCTCAATAATAATAGCCTGTTTCAAGCTATATTAAAATCTTGAATCCTTCAGAACTTAAATACAATCACCGATATTATTTCATATGCATTGATTAGGACGCACAAATATCATGCCAATAATCTTAGTACCCCAATGTCAAATAAAAAACACTTTAAAAATGCACATGCCTTAATTTTTGTTACTTATAAAATCTCGCATGTTGGCAGTAAATCCACCTCTGATACCACTGAAATATCTCCTATGGATATTTTCTCCAGATTTTTCCAAATATACCACAAGAATTTGAACAAACAATTTGCATGCAAATTGATTTCTATTCATCCAACAATTTTTTTTTAAAACATATAATATCAAACTGAAATAGAGATCTGAATATTAAATAAGAATATTGCAATCAAAGTAGATAAATCATTACAACCTTATTTTCCAAACAGATATGAAATACCTCAACTATCGCAAGTTTGTCTTCATATGAAATCTTCACAAATTTGCCCAATTGTGAACTCCATCGCAAATCCACCAAAGAAATGAAAGAATTTTCATCCAATCTACCAAGAAATCCTAAAGGTTTCTGTCCTCAGGTTTCAAAACTGAAAGCTAGAAGCTCCCAAAATCTCCTAAAGAAAATAATAAACCAAGCATGCTAAGAATAAGCCTCCCAATGTTATTTAATAGCACATCCCCATGACTCTTCGTTTTTCCTTTGCCTGTCTCTTGGTATTCATTTTCTTTGTCCCTTTATTATCCTCTTTGAATTTGAAATTAGGGAAATAATGATAAAATGACTTTATTGATTATCCACAAAGCTCCATTAAAGTCATTTTAATACTTTATTAAATAATTAAACTAAGTTGTCATTTAATTTGATATAATTTGATGACTTAAACTTAATTATTTAATTGACTTCTAATGTCCCAAAAAGGGGACATTACACATTGTGAGTGATTGGCCTAACCAATCCAACAGGGTTTGATATAAATCTGCTAACAAAATTAATCATCTTGAGGAAAGATTGTACTCCTTTCTTGTTCACAGACAGAGGAAGCTCCTTAATCACTTTAATTCGCCCAGGGGATTCCTTCCTTGGACACAACACGTCTGAGCAATTTCCTTTGCGGGACTTCAAATACACATTTTCTGGGGTTTAAAAGACACTCTAAACTCTTGGCACCTCTGGAAAACCTTTTCCAAGTGATCGAAATGATCCTCCCTAGACTTAGAGAACACTGTAAGGTCATCCAAATAAATAAGGATAATCAAATTGATTAGATGCTTAAAGGCGATATCCTTCGCACGTTGAAAAGTACCTCCGACGTTTGAGAGCCCGAAAAGCATCCTCTCATAAGCCAGCATTCCTCATTTGGTGGTGAACTTAGTTTCGTGTTGGTCCTCATCTTTCACAGAGACATAATTGTACCCGAAGAAGCCATCAAGCAGAGAAAATATCTTGGAGTCGGCAACAATCTGAAGGATCTACTCCATGGAAGGCAGTAAAATAATGGTCCTTCAAGAATGCCATGTTCAAGTCGCAAAAGTCTACCATTCTTCTTCCGGATTAGGACAAGATTAGATAGCCAAGTACTAAGCTTGGTCGGATAAATAATTCGTAAATTGTTCAAGTTTTTTAGTTCTTGATTCATCAAGGATTCAATCTTTGAGTTAATCGGCCTCTACTTTTGTCGAATTAGCTAAGCTCCTTCGATCAACTCAATAGTATGCTTTGCGATCATAGCCTCTCAGGTCATCGTATGTCCACACAATAACCTTGTCGTATTTGTTACAAAGATCAATTAACCTGTGGTTGTCCTTTTTCTTGGGACGCCTTTGCCGACTTTTAGCTTCCTTCCATTTCCAACATCAAGATCAGCATAGTCTCCCTTGTATGCAACAAACTTGCATTTGTCATTCCTTGCATCATCGCAATCAAAAAGATTTTCCAGGATGATCAGCCCTTTCAGAAGCTTGTTGCTCTTAAGTTGTTTAATTTGATCCTCATAAGCCCCTTCAATCTGAGGCTAGAGTTGTTTAGCAAACTCGCAAGATTGCTGAATAAAAATAGCAATATGTGAATCACTCTCAAAGACTTGCCAATTCTGCTCATTATCAAAGATGGTCAGTCTGACAACCACCCAAACTAAATGTTTATTAGTTATCAAGTTTGTTACCGGATCAAATTGGGAGCCAACTGTCGCTATTCAATTTGCTTAAACGTTTTGCTTTCTAGGGACCAATTGAATGTTAAAAGCTTTGAATCCTTTAATCAGGTTCCAGATTCTATGTCAGTAAGAACACATGTGGATGCTCTTCACAACTCACATTCCGCAAACTTGTTTTACCACCGGTTTAAAGTCTTTGAACACCTTTAACTGTTTGGTCCCCATCCGCTCTATGAGACTCGATCCCAAGACTGGGCCCTCATATTTGGCTTCATTGTTTGTGCAGGCAAATAGAAGCCAAAAGCCCTTAGAGTTCACTCTCACATCAGGGATGCTAGGTAGATACCAGCTCCTAAGTCATTTTTGCATCTTGTAAGATCAAATTGCAAGGTCGACAAATCCACTCCCTAGTCATAATAACTACTTTTATTTCCCTACTCCTTGACAACTCAAAGAATCTTCATCATATATCACATAGGTTTGCAGAACACTTGCATTGCCAAAAGGATCGTTTTCCATAAACTGGTTCAAAAGAACCTCTTCTTCCACACTTCTTTCCCTAGTCGCTTCCTCATCTTCTAACATCTCTATATGATACATGTTATCCCTGGTTAATGAGGTATAAGTGGCCTCAAAGGTCATCATAGCATCCTCCGCTATGTGTACTAGATGTGTTACATCCCTTGTGATCATTTTTTTATTTTAATAACTGCAATAACTATTTCATGTGAAGTGTGATGCTAACGGTTATGATTTATGTATATCCTAATTTGTTAATGGAATTAATATTAGAAGGATGATTTAGTTTCATATGTCAAATATTTAGAACTAGTTATAATGGAATTCATTTAAAAGTATTGATGTGTATTTGATTCTATTAATAAGCTATTATCACAATGATTAGGATATCTAATCCTTCCATGTCAGTTGATGTAGGAAGAAGACCGATTCCGCAAACGGGGGAAGAGTATCATTAAAGTAGGGGTATGCGAACATATGGTGGAAGTCAAGAATGCCATCCGAGCTAGAACCGCAACCATTGCCAGTTATCTTATCCGGGAGGCAAGCACCTTAGATGTCTAGTTGGTTACCCTCTACCATGGTATTAGAAGTTTGGCCTAACAATTAATTTATGTTTGGGGACTTCTCATCGAACTTAATGAGCAAACTTGGTAAACATTATTTGTTATTTCAAGCTATGCTTATAAATATTATGCATTTACATTTATACACATATATATATATATATGATTGTTGGTTTAATTGGTATATATATACACTTGATTAATCGTTATTGTGCATACATATGTGTGTGTGTGTGCATGATTATTCATTCATTCTAGTTATTCATGGTATTGTATATTTTGTTTTTCGTTTTCTTGAGTTGTGTATGAATGTTTTATTCTTTGACGAAGCATGTTGGGGTGGCGGACACGGTGGCGAGAGTAACTCCCTCTTGCCACTGTGGGCAAGGAGTTACTTCTTGCCCACGTCCATCTTGTAAGACTCTCCCGTTAGTTGGGGATTTCATTCATTCATTCTGGTTTTTCCTTCAGGGAAAGGAGTTCTGCGAGTGAGTGTCGGAAGCTTTGTCTTACATTTTGATCTTGCATAGATAGAGGAAAAGTGTTATAGCTTTAGTTTTTGGGGCTATGGTTGATATTACCATCAAACTAGGAGTCGTTGCGGAGGCATGAATCCTATTCTGACTCACTCGATTGTATTTGAGTTGTCTTTCTTCCTTACTTGCGCAGATTTTTAGTGAAGCTTTTGAGTTTTGTGGCTTATAAATTTATATGAAGTGGATCGTAAGACCTAGATATATCAGTCTATTGTGCTTGAAGTTATATTTTGTTTCTAACTGTGGTATTAATGCTCTGTATTATTTTGGGCACCTTTCTTTGAAGGATCGAATGCTCCTAAGTTTGTTCAGTGCAGAGTTAAGAAAAGAGGAACTGATGATAGTTGCATTTATACTACTGATTCAATTATTAAATCCACTCAAAAGCTTGCTTCTTATTTCAGATTTGATAGGAAGGATCAATTGCATATTTGCATTACATAGTCGTATGTCAAGAAAGATCCATTTGCAGGTCTGCATGCATATTTCAGATTGTTAGGAAAGAACATTTGCACCTCTGCATTTACATAGTCGTACAAGAAGGATCCATTCGCGGGTCTACTTGCATATTTCAGATTGAAAAAAAAATCGTTCATATCTCTACATTAATGTAATCGCATGATAAAAATACTCATTCCATGATTGACATTCAAATTTATGTTTTGTAGGAGAAGATTTATTCATAGGCATGCATACATTATTGAACTTTAAAAAAATTCAATCATAGATTCTACAAACAAACTACAAACTTGATAAGAAGATTCACATATAGCTCCGCTTTCATAATATAGATTGTCAAGGATGATCCATTAGAGATAGCATTCATATATCTGATTCATCACAATTGTGTTGGCTCCAGAGCCTATCATGGAATTGTGAAGTAGTTTATCTCCTACAATCAAAGTAAGAAAGAAGGGCATTGATTTAGACTTACTTGTTTCTTCTTTCTCTTCTTCCTTTGAATTGGTGAAGGCCATGGGTGGATGTTCTTCCATTCCGGCAATCAGCCATTTATCTTTCCTCTCTACACGTTCCAAAGTTGCTTCTGCTTGCGCTGATTTATTACGCCCTTCAAGGGCTTCCCACAATAATGACTTCTGCTCTGGGATAGCTAGATTATCCCACAATGACACAATAGCGGGAGATTTCCTCAATTGCTCAACCACATTAAGCGATCTGAGAGCAGGAACTTTTGAATCCTTCGATCTGATGGTAATTGCTTCTTTTGGTTTGTAGGACAAAGCTTCCTTTGGCTTCTGAAATGGTTGCACGATCACCCATGAACTGGGACTTTTATCAAGAGTCACCTTAGGTTGCTATGCTTGAATGACCAATTCTCCAACAAGCCTTCACTTAGAGCGAGTGCTATAATCAAACTACACTTGTGAGACCTTTGATGTGGACACCTTGTTGACAAACGCAGCTTCCTCGCCCTCTATCTAGGAGAAGACTACATGACTGGGTGTTGTTTTTGCTTCTTGTTCCAAGTACATACCTTGCATATGAGTAGTGAGTAAAGCATTTTCTCTGCCAAGGAATGAATAAGAATAGTCCTGCATCCGAGGCGATGCCTTGGCTGCATTATTCAGCCACCTTTTACTGAAGGTTGCCTTTCAAACAATTTTGAGGCATGTAAGCATTGTTGTAGGCGAAACACCAAGCACTGGTATCATCTGCCAAGCTGTTTTGCTTGGCCACCAACTCTCTATTCTAATTGGGTGGTATAGCCTACAAAGGAGTGGGGAGCGGAACAAGCTAGTTTGAAATTTCCATGTGGCTATTCGTTCTAACACCTCCTGGTACTGGTTTTGCTGATATGGAGGTCACTCGCCCTAAGAGTCTTGATATGGAGGCTTAGGAGGCATGGCTTGCTGCCGCTTGATATTTATGATCTCTTTTGAGAAGGTTCACAACAAGTTCTTCATGCCATTCATCTTCGCGGCTAGTTAGGAGGTAGCGGAAGAGCTAGCTTGTTGAGCATTTGGATAGATAAATAAAGACTGAGGCAAGGCAGAAGTGCTAGAAGTAGCTTCTTCCTACAACTAAGTGCTCACTTTTGGGAACACTAGCATAGGCGGACATAGTGGGAGCTTTTCAACATCAATTAAGTTCTCAACTCTTACTTCCAGGTCATATGCATTTGGCAAAGTATTACCTACAAACAATTAGATCATCACCACTAAATCTGAATTGAACACCTTCAGGTAGAACACAAAGGCCATGTCTGTTGGAGGATGTGTAGTAATAGGTATTTGTTGTCAGGTCTTGTCAAACTGAGTGTTCAAGTTAGTGACGGCCTCTTGAGGACCCCTCTTGATGTTTAACATGAGTGGTCACCCTTCTCTGTAAATCGCTCGAAGAAAAGATTGTTGAAGTTTCAGACTAGAAATAGCACAATACACAAAATAGATAACACAAAACACGTAACATTAATGTTACCCTGGGAAAACCCTCCAACTTGAGGGGAAAAACCCAGCCACACCATAAAATCACTTTTATTGAATAATAATAAGATTTGATTCTTACAATCCTCACAATAAACTGAATCTACAGAAACAATGGAATATAAACACCTTATACGCTAGTCACCATCAGAAATGTCTGAGACAATAAAAACCTACGCTAAATAGATCTCCGCGAACAACAACCAAAAGTCTTGATTACATCCCATACGCTGAAACAAATAATTGCCTTTTAAAATATACAATATGCTTGTGTGAAAAGGCAGAATCAAAACTGCCGAAAGCTAAAGAGAGTGACTTTTACTCACGAACTGACACCCAACTGTAGAGTCAACTGTTACTTATGAAATGGCACTAAGCCCAACGACGCTACTCCAATTGACGCCAACACATGAACCATTTCATAGACTTCTAGTAACCGTGCATGTCATGATGACCGCTACAAGTTAAGAGAGATCTGACTGGTTGACTTGATGAATCGACATAAGAGAATATAAATTAATACTTGAATGAAGAAATAGCAACAGAACACATCATGTAGAGAGGATGAGCACAATCATATCACAGAGAATATTGTCGCAGGTATGAAAGATATCTCCTGACCCTACATATCGTCAACACTCCCTCTTAGCTAGGGAGATATCTTTCCAGATATCCAAGTCATGGAATCTATCAACATGACACCCATTTGTGGAAATGAGTTTTATCACGAAATCTCCCAGCGTGATAGCATCATGGAATCACTCAACATGACGTCCACCGTGGCTACTCCCATGTGTGGAAAGAAACATATACACAAGCTCACATCACGGAGTCACTCAACGTGATGTCATCCTGGAATCTCTCAACATGACATCCACCGTAACTACTCCCATGTGTGGAAAGAAGCATATACACAAGAGCCCATCACAGAATCACTCAACGTGATGTCATCATGGAATCTCTCAACGTGATGTCCACCATGGCTACTCACATGTGTGGAAAAGCAACATCTCAAGGGCTTTCACCTCATATTTCTCCGTCTCAGAGGAATATACACTACAAGGGCTTTCACCTCATATTTTTGTGTCATAGAGAAATATACATTACAACAAATCTTCATGATGATGTGACTCCCTATAAAGCTCCAAGCACTTGCATCAATCTCCTGACCTCCTCGTCCAAGATTGTTTGCAATGCTTGCCTTAGAGGAACGGTTTCAAGCACACACCTCCAGAACTTCTGACATGCTAGAGTCCAGGATTGTCCTCCTCGACCTCATCCAAGATCACGCTATTCTAAATAGGTTTGCGGAACTACCAAAGTCAAATTCAGATTGACTGTGCAATTATGTTCTCTGCAGCTAAAGAGTGTTTCCAAGGACTTTAGCACCTGTCCATGCAACCAACCCACTCAGCTGACATCTTCACAGAACTCCCTTTTGATCCATGTCTAAGATATTGCAAAGAAATTCTCTAGAAGTGAACTCCCCTCTATTGACTGATCTTAGACCTTAATGCTCTCAACTCGTACCTTGAATTCTCAGAATTTAACTCCCTCTGAATGTCAATTTCTTCCTCTTAGAAGTGGTTGATCGCAATAATAGGTTCTTCGTTGTTTAGTGTCTTCATCTTTCTCAATCTCCTTGATGATGCAAACTCTCCATCCAAGGTTGACCCAACCTTGTTATGTGTCATCAACTTAGACTCATGACTGCAAGTTAAGTCTTTATGTATATTCATTTCTCCATCTGCCATAGCTTCCTCACTGGATGACTTAAGCTCTTCCTCCTTTGAATTCCTTATGCAATTTCGAATAAATAATCCATCATCCTTTTGCTCCTCGATCCATCTTGCATTTTAGAGAGATTAATAATAGTTCATAGAATCAAACTACCCTGAAGAAAAATATATACAGACTAATGCTAAAAGCATACATGATTCACTATTCCCAATATTATTGCATGAATTATTCATGATCATTTATTCAAAGGTACAAATATAAAATACTTATCACTTTATTGTTGATCAATTTAGCAATGCCCTTTCAGATCTCGATCTCCTTATCTTTCCCTACTATCAGCACCATGGTCTCTTTCACCATATCAACACTATAATGATCCTCTCCAAGATGATCTCCATGGCCTGACCTAGAAATCATAAAGCTTAATCGTTCTTCGAATGGTTGTTTCTAAATCCACACCAGTTTTAGGAACCGTTGATAGAATTGTCTTCAGCTGGTTGTCAACATCACCCAAATTTGCATACGAAGCCTCACATTTAATCGAACTTTCTCTCACCCCCTACTTCCAAGATTATAGCCTCAGGAGATCATCGCATCACATTCTATATAGACCAAGAGCACTCACGAAAACCTCTATTATGTAACTCCTCTCGAAAGCTCAAGAAAACTAGAAATTATGGAAACCTTAAAATGAATGTAACGTCTCTCACTTTCATGAGGCGTAATGTTCAGTATTTCAATGCACCTGAAATCTCAAGCAAGGAACAGCAACCGGCTTCATTACAACGAAGGCTATCACTACAGCAATTAATCTTAAAGAAACGGCAATATGAGAGACAACGATGACATGACTGCTATGAACTTGGAACGATGAGAAATGTCCACACGGCAGTCCAACGCTCTACTTCCAAGCAGACTTACCAAAAATTGTTATGTGATAATATTAAAGAAAACAACCCACAACTTACGAGAAGCCTCAACATACACTGTATAATTTCCCTTAGCTTCAAAACAAGTAATGAATGCCTTCTCTAGATAACTAACTCAGAAAAAAAAGAGAGCATTTCACTTGGATACCACTATGCAACCAGGTTTTTGTCTTGCTCTGATACCATGTTGAAGTTTCAGACTTGAAATAGCACAATAAACAAAATAGATAACACAAAACACAGAACAAAAATGTTACCCTAGGAAAACCCTCCAACTTGAGGGGAAAAACCCAGCCACACAATAAAATCACTTTTATTGAATAATAATAAGAGTTTGATTCTTACAATCCTCACAATAAATTGAATCTACAGAAACAATGGAATATAAACACCTTATATGCTAGTCACCATCAGAAATGTCTCAGACAATAAAGACCTACGCAAAATAGAAGATCTTTGCAAACAACCACCAAAAGTCCTGATTACATCCCATATGCTGAAACAAAAATGTGCCTTTTAGAATATACAATATGCTTGTGCGAAAAGGCAGAATCAAAACTGCCGAAAGCTAAAGAGAGTGACTCTTCATTGTCTTCGACAATGAAGACTCTACCGTTACTCACGAACTGACACCCAGCTGTAGAGTCAACCGTTACTTATGAAATGGCACCAAGCCCAACAACGCCACTCCAATTGACGCCAACACACGAACAATTTCATAGACTTCAGGTAACCGTCCATGTCATGATGACCGCTGCAAGTTAAGAGAGATCCGACTGGCTGACTTGATGAATTGACATCAGAGAATATAAAATAATACTTGAATGAAGAAACAGCAGCAAAACACATCATCAAGAGAGGATGATTAGAATCATATCACAGAGAATATTGTCGCAGGTATGAAAGATGTCTCTTGACGCTACATATTGTCAACAAAGATCCCCAAGTTGGTCTCACGTAGCAATACAATTTGCGGGCAAGAACCCATGCGATCAAAAGATATGAATTTATATTAGAGATCATAAACAAGCTATGGTGCAAATGATGATCAATTTGAGGTAATGACCTTGTTTCTTCTTTCAAAGTAAAGGGAGAAAAATCGTCTTAAAATTTGCAAATCTTGCAAATTCTTCATACGTTGGATAATGTTAAAAGAAGTGACCCACATTGAAAGGCTTGTATAGAAATTGACATTGCTTGAGGACAAGCAATTTTGGGGAAGGGCGGACTGTAATATCCCCTCTTTGAAATAAGATTTAATAGTAAATAAATAATAATAATAAATTATAATATAATATAAGGAGATCATGATAAGACAATAACAGTCATCATTGATATTCTCAAGTCTACTATGGTGTCAACAGTAATATAAACTTTAAAGTATATAGGGCAAATACGGTAACAACCATCAATTATTAGGTGTGATTTACAAATAGACTCAATTTGGGAAGACATGATTAAGATAAATTACTACCACTGCATATCAAAGACCAGCCATTCGTGAAGAGCACCAATATCGATTATTATCAATACTTAAAATTTAAGACTCGTGACAAATCACTGACGATCAGCTGCTGAACAGAAATAGAATCTATCGAATTACCATATACCTGCAATTACTATCTAGAGCAGTCCATGTGATTCGTCAAGTCAAACAAATGTTTAATCGATAGTAAACAGGTCAATACCATTTCGCAACACTTGACCATAAATAGTTGCGATAAAGGTTATATGGCGATTAGAGTGTTAATATCATGGAGCGATAGTGGAGAACAATGATTGAGACCCGTCAACAATGTATGAAGTGGAATACCATTTCTGAAGCAGCATGTGAAAGTTCACATCTATGCGGACTGATTAGCATCTCTAATAGATATCAAGTATCCTTCGTTGCCGATCATTGATGCAGAAAAAAGATAGTTCATCAAGCTTGACTATCGCCACCTAAAATAAGAGAATGATTGCAATAAGAATTGATCCCATGATAACATCCAATTATTTCAGATTTAGTATCGTTGCATGTCTAGATCAACCAAGGACTAGGCGACAACTCAAAGAGATGCCTTGTATTCTTTAGCAATCAAGAAAGGCTAAGATACATCGATGATTGATCCCAGTGTGCGCTAAGGGTTAAGTCACTTAACAACTAATAGTCAACAAAAGCATGAAACGATATCATTGCCAACATCTAATACACATCAGTTAACTAAACCTATGATTAGTTGTAAACATATGGGTCGATAATAATCTAAGAACCTAAAGTAAGCCAAGATTGATATCTAAAAAGCACGAAAAAGAATGGAATGTTGATACTCTTCTCAGAGAGAAGAATAAGAAAAATAGATATATGGGATACTCTTTATTGTATGTATATATTATGTGTATGTGTCTATATATATATATATATTACTAAGAGGCATCAATAAGTTTTGATTGACATGAGATTTCCATAGTCCATAATGATCAGTTTGCATAATTTCTGGATCACATTGAAATAATTTTGCATCAACGTTTCGGATCACTCCATGATCCTTATATAGCTTTCTCATCTTGATGATATATCATGGAGTGTGATTCGAAACATTGATGCAAAAAAATACACACAGTGTAATCCAATAATTATGCACATTGATCAATAAGTTTACTGATTATAGAATATTATATCTGAATTCCTATTAGGGATAAGAATCGTTGTGCATCGGAATTCTCCTGGTAGGGAAGCACAATCCAAACCCTAATTGGGAACTATAGGGTAAATCAAGTAAAGTCCCAATAGGGGGCATTACATCACCCTTCTCTGTAAAGCACTCGAAGAAAAGATCCCCAAGTTGGTCCCATGTAACAAAAATTTGCGGGCAAGAACCCATTCGATCCTGCACTGTCTTTAAAAGAGGACGCAAGCAACCACATCAACCACATCTTGCAAGTGCTCTGTCAGAGTCTTTGTGTCTTCTCTAGTGAACTTTGGCAAAGCTTAAAAACCTGAAGCTGGGATAGGGTCCCAAGCTACCGGAGGAACAGGGGGCATAAGTGGTCTTCCACTATTTCAAGTTACAAAAGATTGGACTACCATTTGTGCTTGCGCTTGTAGTTGTAGTTAAGGTTGGTCGGCACTTTAACCAGATGCTCTAGCGCACGCCACAGTCACTAAAGGAGACAACACGCCTGAATTTTGCATTGTTTGTGACCTTGTAATGGGCCTCTAGCTCATAAACCCTCTTAATATCAAAAGTTAAGCTTTGTCCCACCAACCGTGCTAGAAAAAGAATTGTTGATCTCAAAGTTTGCACTTATGAGAAACAACTTTCTGGGAAGTTTATTAGTGACTAGGGGAGAAAATGTGCTTCATGGAACGACCTCCAGGATTTTAGAAGTGGGTTCTTCATTTTCGAGGGGGGGGGTAAAGATAAAACATAAAATAAAACTACCCTATGGCGATGTACCAGAATGCAAAGCTTTTATCTGAATGGCACATGATTTTGGAAAGGGATTTTAGAAGTTGGCTCTCCATTTGTGCTTGTGATTGTAGTTGTACTTGAGCTTGGTTAGTGCTTTATCCGGATGCTCTAGCACGTGATACGGTCACTAAAGGAGGAACAACAGGCCTGAATTTTGCGTTGCTTGTGACCTTATAAAAGGCCTCTGGCTCATACACCGTCTAAATATCAAGAATTTGAGCTATGCCCCACCAATCGTGCTAGAAAAAGAACTATTGATCTCAAAGTGTGCACTTTGAGAAACAGTCTTATGGGAAGTTTAGTGACTGGGGGTGAAAATGCACTTCACTGAACGACCTGGTTTTAGAAGTTGGCTCTTCATTTTCTAGGGCTAGGGATTTTTCAAAAAGGGATAAAGATAAAACATAAAATAAAACCACCCTAGGGCGAAGTGCCAGAATGCAAAGCTTTTACAACATTTTAAGTTTTCATTCACTAATAAGCATAGTGCATTTTCAGACCATAAACTTCATAGAAAATAAAAAGAGTATAAAACATAATGCTCTATCTACCAATTATGCTGAGAATACAAAAGCCAGAAGCTAAACAGCATAAAAATCCATTCATCAAATGATATAGAGCAGAGTAAATAACATAGTTACTAAGCAGGAAGCACATCCAACAAAGGTCGATTTGGCAGTCTGATATATTGATTTCTATTAAGAACCTTACAATGCTAAAATATCCAAAAATGGAGTTGCTGCTGCTACTAATATCTCCTACGTATTCTAAATGAAGTGTTGCCAACCCCTAAGACAGTGCCTAGCTCTTCTTATATACAATGAATAACCCAAATCTGGAGGAAGCAGCTTAACATAAGAGATTCCCACACATTCTTCTGCCTGCTATCAGCCCTAATGATGGTTGTTGTAACCGCTTTGGACTTATAATTATTGCATCATCATTTCTCTTTGTAAAGTCCCCTCTCTGAAATAAAATTTAATAATAAATGAATAAATAATAAGTTAGATTTTGGGAAGTCTCTTAAGAGACAAAATTGAATTAATGATTTCACAAATTACAAAGACACCAAATAAGATATCACAATTCTATGCCTCGATCCTATATAATGATGATCGTCGTCTAAGACCAAAGTGAGTGGAAGCAATTCATCAACACTCATTAAGAAATCGGCTATTGATAAGGAGAGTTTATATGATTAGACAGTAATATGGAATACAATATCATATAAGTCTTACAGAAGGAATGGTGTATGACAGTGAACGATAAGTAGACAAAACGTCGTTATCAAATACAGTTGAGAGGGCACGACAGCAAATTGGCTAAAGCAAGGGTTTGGTCAATGTTAGCAAGGGGAATGATGTTATGACGAGACTCAGCCATCAATATTAAATAATCAGTAACTATCGAATGGACAGAAATCTACATACAAGGGAAGCTATGAGAAGACACGATAAAGAAAGCGTTATGATCATGAGAAGGTAAACAGCAGTTTGAATATTGACACCATAGGCTGCGATAAAAGACACTATGTTGTGATAAAAGACTAGACCATGAATAACAAAAGATCCGACAAGTTTGCACCGCTGTTCATTATGAAGAATCATATGCAAGACTTAAACAAGGATTGATAGATTTAGTCAACAGTGATAAACACATATTGGCAATATCATGAACATGGTACAATATAGATAAGTGCCATGCATTGATAAAAGACTCAACCAAAGTTTGAGAATCTTCAATGCTACAAGTGGTCATGTGTCTATGTCTCTAAGCATTCCGATTCTAAGGATGAATGAGCGATAGCAATCTGGATAATGATATGGATTGACTTAAGGATCAATTTGCTCATCGACTATTAGATCTTCTCAGTGCCATATATAATCAATCATCCTGGTCAACGGATAGATTAATATCAAGTTGTTAACAACAACTGAAACTTAACCATTAACCCAATTATCAGCAGGTAATAGTTGAAAGTTAACCACAATGAATGGATGCATTCGCAAGACTAAGTGGATGCATTTAGAATTTAAGTCTAATCAATTAAAATAAAGAAGGAAGTGGTACAGTTACTCATAAAGAAAAGAGATTAGTAAGAGATATAAGATGCATCTTTGTCCAACGTGTCTTATCATCCAAGCATAGGATATAAGGTCTACCTCACTTCAACAAACCACAAGGTATAACCGAATTCCTCTTTATCTATTTGGGATCATCATCAAATAGGAGTTCTATCAGAATCATCGAATATGACTTTGAAAACCTGATCAGCGAATAAGGCTTGAAAAATAAAGAATAGTGAATAGGAGTTGGAGATCAGCTAGAACAAACAGGAAGATATTGATCAAAACATTAACTTGCGATTATTATTCAATAACCAAAACTGTCTTTGGAAAATCAATTAAGTTTTGATAATTATATTCCTTGCACGGAATTAAGGTAGAGATCACACATCTCTTAAGGTTAGTATGTACTATTATGATAAATGACATATGCATATGTAATTAAGGATGGATATGCCGAAAATATCGAGTATCCATAAGGCCTAGGAAAAGATGAGGCGTAATGAGGTGGTGAAATAGCTTTAAGGGTCGTTCTAGGACGACCATAAAGATGACTAAAGCCCCAAGAGGACCTTTCCTAAGGAGCCAAGTAACCCGGTTACAGTCTCTTCCCAAGGATTGGGAGGCTAGTGAGAACATGCAAGGTAGTCACAAACCGTCAAGTTGAGCTAACGAGTTGCACAAAGTAACTTCTCTTGGACTTGGTGTAGAAATGGCTCAAGGCAAGAACTCCCTTACTCTTACCCTTATTAAGGATATAATGGATATACAGAAAGAATAGTGTATCTGTAGGGCCTAGGAAGAGGAGTTATGGCCCCTTCCCAAGGAATAGGAGGGAAGTGAGAATGGGAAGTAGTCACAAGCCACCAAGATAAGTTAGAGAGTTGCGAAGAATAACTTCTCTTGGACTTGGTGTTGAAATGGCTCGAGACATGGCTTTCGTTCCTCTTACCCTTATTATGTAAAATAATCTAGATGCTCTTATCAATATTTATGTATTTATATATGTCTTGTATAGAAATTCAAATATTCTAACTCATGTGCAGGCTCATCCATCAAGGATCATCGTAAAGCAAGACAATACTTGAAAAGAAAAGGGGACATTACACTCTTCCATGTGAATAGAGCTATTGTCACCTATACCATCCACTCTTCTTCTGTTGTAACTGCCTTGGCATAAGCTTTCCCTTTTGTTAGCGTTGGAGCCTTTGATTTTTCCAAGCAATGCTTCTTGATATCCTCTGCTTCTAAAATGATAATTGGCATGCCTCTAATTCATATCCGAGCTCTAAACATGCTAGGACTCCCGCTCTGATGCCAAGGGGCATCTTCTATTTGTTTCATGAGACCTTTTATCTTTTCTTTAATTTAGCCCACTCCCCAGACACATGGCACACTAGCACGGTTTGTTGAAGTTCTTTTTCTTTGCGTTCAAAAATTCTATGGTGCCAACACATGGTACTCTCTAGTACAAACTCACTAACAAAAGCCTTCTATCAATGTCGCTTGCATCCACCACATGGCACCTTCATGCGTTTTTTGTGGAGACAAAGGGTTGTGGTCTTTACAAAAACCCACACTATCCTGACATGTGGCACGCTCCACTGCAAGCTTTCCACTTAAAGAACAAACCCCGCATTTTGCAAAGGAGGATTTGCAAAAATAAAGAATGGTTGTGAATTTACCGCAACCCGAGAATGAAAGAACTTCAAAAAAAAATGGAAGCTCAACCTTGAGCTGCTAGGAAGCAATTCACTTAAATAAAGAACGATGGGAAATCGATGGACAGTGCATATAGAATAGAAAATAATCTCTACATCCTCAATGAAATCAAAGGTGAAAAGTGTTATATGGGGCAAGAAGAGGAGAGGTGGATGTGGCACACAAGAATGGGACACTTGAACTTTGAAACATTGTGAAGATCAGCAATAAACAAGCCGTAAGGTACATGACAAATATAGTAAAGCCTCCTAATACCATTTGCAAATAGTACCAATATGAAAAGAAAACAAGAACAAGTTTCAAATCAAAGGAGCACTCTACGTCAAAACCTTTGAAATGTATATATAATGATTTATGTGGGCCAACAAGCACAAAAAGCTTACAAGGTGAATTAACTTATCCTATTAATTGATGGTTATTATAGAATGTCATGGGTTACCTTTTTGAAAGAAAAATCTGAAGCTTTTGAGAGATTTAAGGCATTCAAAGCCTTAGTAGAGAGTGAAACTGGGCAAAGAATCAAATGCCTAAAATTTGATTGAGAGTTCACTTCAAATGAATTTGAAGAATTCTATGAACGACATGGAATGAGAAGACAGTATTCAGCCACAAAAACTACACAGCAAAATGGAGTTGTTCAAAAGAAAAATAGAACAGTTCAAGGAATGGCAAGGGCCATGTTAAATGAATCCAAGATTTCCAATACTTTTTGAAGAGAAGTAGTTCATAAGACACTCTACATTTTGAACCGAGCACAAATGAGGGTGAAAAACAACAAAACGAACTTTGGAAGGGAAGGCTTGCATGAGTGAAGTATTAATGTTTTCAAGAACAAGTGCTATAAAAGAAGAGATGACGAAGACTTGGGAAACTTTGACTCTACTTGTGATGAAGGTATCTTTGTTGGATATTCCAAAAACAGTAAAGCTTACAAATGCTGTAATAAAAGATTGCACAAAGTTATTGAAAGTGCAAATGTGTGAGTTGATGAAGAGAGGCAAGGAAATGGCACAAGAAGTTGATCATCAAGAAGAAGAAAATTGCAAAGAAGACAAAATAGAGGAAGAAATTGAAAATGAAGCAGTTGACCAAAGAGAGCCAAAAACATCATCAAGGGCATCATCCAAGACTCCATCCAGATTTTTCCAAAAGACTTGATTATTGGGCACAACGATACAGAAATCCATCTGAGAAGGGGACTCACTACCTATGCTTGCTCTCCAAAATAGAACCAAAGAAATTTACAAAAGCAAGTGAAGATAAGCACTAGATAAAGGCTATGGATGAGGAATTGAATCAAATTGAGAAGAATGAAACTCAGGAACTTCTCCCAAGATGTGAAGATAAGAATGTGAGTGGCACTAAAAGGGTATTCAGGAATAAGCTAAATGGGGATGGCCAAGTTGTGAAAAACAAGGCAACATTACTATGCAAGGGATGTACTCAGATTGAAGGGATTGATTTTGAAGAAACCTTTGCCCCTATTGTTCGTATAGAGGGGATAGGGATGTTCTAAACCCTTGTTAGTTTTAAGAATTCCAAAGCTTACTGAATTGACATGAAATCGACCTTTCTAAATAGAAACTTAAAGGAAGAGGTTGTTATTGAATAACCCAAAGGATTTCTCCAATCATAGAATGAGAACCATGTTTGCAAGCTAGAGAAGGCACATTATGGACCAAAACAAGCCCCGAGGGCTTGGTAAAAAAGATTAGACAAGTATCTTCAACAACAAGGTTGAAACAAGAATTGTGGATAGCAATCTTTGTATCAAAAATGAAGGAGATGACATGTTGATTGTTGTGGTCTTTGTGAATGATATTATTTTTGGAGGTAGTGAATACAAGATGTGCCAAGAATTTGCCATGAACACGCAGAAGGGGTTCAAAATGTCAATGTTTGGTGAGTTGTCCTTCTTCCTTGGGTTGCGAATTTCCCAATCAAACAAGGAGATATTTATTTCACAAACCAAGTATATTAAGGAGATGTTGAAGAAATTTAGGATGGAAGGCTGCAATCCAGTTTGCATCACATGGTTACAGGATGCAAATCGAGTAAGGATGATGAATCTCTTGAAGCTAATACAAGTTTATAAATGACTATTATCGAAAGATACTTATGTGTGATAGCTACAAGGCCTAATATTATGCAAGCAGTTGGTTTGGTGGTGTGGTTTTAAGTAGTGTTAAAGGAAACATGTGTAGGCAATCAAAAGAGCGTTCAAATATCTAAAGTGCACAACGGATGTTGGGTTGTCGTATCCAAGAGGTGAAGAGGGCCAACAATGCTGATGATAGAAAAAGTATTAGTGGGCCATTCTTCCTTGGTGTCTTATATCTTGGTTGAGTAAGAAACAAACTTCAATTTCATTATTCACAGCAAAGGCGGAATACATCACAACAATGGTTTGTTGCACACAGGTTCTATGGATGAAACAAACTTTCAACTATGAAGAGAATGTTGTCTGCAAGGATTTCCGTCCTTACAAACCAAGAAAGCAATCCTTCCCAAAAGAAATAACAATTTTCAATATCAAAACCAACATGCCAAACGAATGCCCAAAGTGCCCTTTTTTAAATTTCCCCCAAAAGTTTCAACCCACTCTTTCAAGAACTCCTTATTTAATAAAATTCACTTCTTTTAATTCTCCAACGTCCAATTAAATATGAAGGGCCCCAATATTTAAAGTGAGTCACTTTTAATTTTATAACTGGCCCTTTATAGTCCCTCATAAAATAAACTAAAATACCTATAAAATTAAATCTTTAATTTAACTTTACTAATTAATAACTTATCGTTATTTAATTTAAAGCCCCTGGACCATATAAAATACTGAGTTAGCCATCAAAACCAATCCCATTGACAATACTAAAAATAGAAACATTGCCAACTGACCTAGTTGGTGTTTGAAACTAACTCATTAAAAATATTGAGTTTGGAAAACTAACCCAAAATCACTCTAGAAAATAGCATTCTGCATATAATTCTGATGGAAGCTCAACTAACCATCAAATATTGTCAAAACTTCTAAACAAATTGCCTCTAAGGTTTCCTAACCCTAACTCAATAGCCTACGGGAGCCCATTAAATAGGCTAAGCCAGTGAAGGTCCACCAACTCCACTGGCTAAAGTAGAGGACATTACACCCACCACCCCCACCTCAATAGCATGTGTGTTTCTTCATCCAAAGGTCACTGAAGCTTAAGAAAACTGTGTTTGGCCTTTTAGCCTTGTGGTAGGAATTAGGATAGATGAGCACAACATCAAAAGTCCAGTTCCCTAACTCAATAATACAATTATCATAGAAATCAGCCAATATCAAATCCATGAAATCAGAAGCACTATCTTCATCGTCACAAGAATCCTCCATGGGAAAACAGAAAGCATGCAAGGGATTGCGATTTGCCTTAGCTATGATATTAAACAACAAAACAAGATGCCAACATTATGGTGGAAAACTAGCCTTGCAAATTGTATCATGATATAAATTTATTCCATATGAATCTTGAACAGCAGCCATTACCTGATCCACATCTTTATGGTTAACAGAAACATAACCACTCTCTCCTCATTCACAAGAATGCCCCCTAAAAACAGGGATAGCAGGCAGGGAGATGTGAGTGCTTTGCAATTACATTCCAACGTCTATTTAAAAATGCTTCAGCCTTCGAATACCCTTCTTAAGTTTGTGCTCAGTCTTTCCATGGTTCAGGCCACTATTCCTAGTCTTTGAAATACCAACTAGCCATAAGACTCCTCTGATAATGGAATTCAAATAAGGAAATGAGAAGTTATGCTTCTTTGTATGGTAGACAGCTTTAATTCCTTCTCCTCGCATTCTAAAGAAAATAACAATCTCAGTTTTTGTTGTACTTGTAGGTATTGATTTCAAAACATTCCATAGTGACAACAAATAAGGTTTGCTGTGATCATAAAAGGCTGCAAAAAGATATTTTGGTCACAAACATTATGACTACAAAACTATTTGATACACTCCTATGAAACATTACCTTATAACTATATGAATAAAATGATAGTGCTTGGTGTCTAATTATGAAGAGAAGAACTCCTCTAGACTAATTGGCTACAGACATCCTTTTATTTCATCAATCAATAATTATTAATAACTAATGATTAAGGGTATATAACATCTCAAGTCTTACACCATGCTATACAAGTATATTCATTACTAGAAAAAGACAATAACATTTAAAGAAGACCACCAAAAAATATGGCAAAACAAAAAACTAGAAGATAATATAGGAATATACCATCGCCTAGGAAATCATACAACTTATCAACACAAAGCTTTTGTAGCTCCTTCTTAGGTTTGTTGTTCTTCAACAATGCTATTATATAATTTGCCAATAATGCAGGATCTGCTTCTGTCCTGCCAAATTAAAAAAATGAGTAGCAAATCAGAATTTATACTTCACATATGCATTTCCAACACTATAAAATTAGGGAAATACAATAAAATCTCTACTTTTGTTTTGTCATGCTTAAAATAAAAACAAATTTGGTTCTATACAACCCAGTTTTTCAGCGATTCTCATACTTGTGGCCTTGAATTATGAGCTCCCTCTATTCTAGCACTTGTGAAATAGTGTGTAGGGAAGTGCATGCTCAAGTTCCTATCCACAAGTTTCAATAACTCAAGTATGCTTAACTTTAAGTAATTATTTATGATTATTCTACTGAGGAGTTAAATATCAGTTGGTTCAAAGTAACAACGGTTAGTTAAGAGAAACTGCTAAATTTTTATACCAAAAATCAAACTATTATTTTCTCATGCCAGGGAAAAAAGGCAATGTTTAACCAGTTAAGATAAAACAATTATGTACAGTTAACAAATTGATGTCCTTAAACTTTACAAATACCTTTTATTACATACTTTTGATATAGGTATTAAAATTTTCCACTTTATTACTTATTTGTTTAGCTGTATAATACCAGGTGGTTCCCCACTAGTTTAGAACAGATTTGTAAATCCGGATGGCTCTGCCATCATGACATTAGCTCCATTTCCAGCTACTTCCATGCATTATAAAATTGTGTGGTTGCCACCAGAAGTTAGTGCCCTAATTACCATCTACTCTCACCTTGCCCACATTAGGAACTTGATGAGGTGTAAGGGTTTATACATAGCATTATTAAAATTGTGGAATTTCAAAAAAAATCAGTCCAGGACATTACAACCCTATATACACAAAGTAGTGAAGGCAACAAAATCTTCCACCAAAACCATAGCTTCCATCACAAACACCTAGAGAAACAATATTTTCCATCTAGTCTACTTGCAAGTGGTTTAGTAAACCCATAGAATAGTTGAGACTAGGTCATGATAATCATTGCGACCAAACTTGTGGATCTTTGTAAGGATCAATCTCAAGATCTTATTAAATGCCTTAATAGTCTCATTTGAAAAGGGTTGATAGGGTGTGCTCTTCTGATGCACAATCATAAATTCACTTAGTAGTGGGTGTACCATCTCTACTATTAAATATGTCTATCACAAGTGGGGCTTATTAGACGACAACAATACCAGTTTATTATGTTTTTGATCAAGAACCAAGCAATAATTACCACAATGCAATCTATACTAGGGGATTCCTTTGGCCAACTTTTCAAATAAGCTATAGTGGTAATAATATATTGCATGTCAATCCTTTGCACATGGGGGTTGACAAGGCTAACATGATTGTTCATCCGATTTTACAATGGTTCCTACACAATATGATCTTTTCCACAATGGCATCTACTACATAATGTCCTCTAGTAATGCCTTGCAACACTCTTTATACTCTCATCCTCCAAAAGGCATATGTCAACACTTCATCTCATCCAAGCTTTGTGTAGCTCTCCAATATGTTGGTAAGGCACAACCTTTATCATCAATTACTTCCTTTTGTACCTTCCATGAAGTCGGTAACTTGTCAAAAAGCCAGCAAACTTTCCCAATCCTCAAGAAATCTTTGCAATCTAAATAATTGAGCATCCTACAAATTGCTTTTAATAGGTCACACAACCTCTCTAGTATTGATGCACAAAAGAGATGTTCCAAGCCGCAATCCTCTTTCCTCTATTCACAAACTCCCTTAACTAAATCTTTTGAAAAAGGACCAACCATTGGCATTTAAACATGTCCATAAACTTGTACTTCGAGTTTGATGGTCCATATAAAACACAAGCAATGTTGTCAATAGAGATTAGAGGGAACTTTGTAGCTCACTAAACATCACCAAGGCCTCTCACTTCATAGTGGTGTAAAAACTTCTTGGCCTAAAAAATCCTCCAACTAACAAAATTATCATACTACTCCATCATTTCCTTCCCAAGCCAAGCAAGAATCATACCAATCCTAAACCATCCACATGAATATGGAAGGGAATCTTAAATCAAAGGAATTATAAGATTCAATTTCGACAACTTCTCCTTAAGTGTCTCAAAAGTCTCTTGTTATTGCTTAGTCCACACAAAAGGATAATCCTTTTTGAGCAACTCCTTTATAGATTGTATAATTTGCACCTAGTTATTGATGAATTTTACCCATATTTCCTAGAAATGTACACACTTTCTTCTACATCAATAGAGCCCCCAACTATAATATTATGGCAAATTTTCTCAAGTCAATAATGATGCCTTCTTTACTAATCACATGCCCAAGAAGGGTTCCCAATGATGTCATAAAGACACATTTTTCAACTTTGAGAGAGATTTACAATTGCTTGTATCTTTTTAACATAAATCACAAGCTCTAGCATTGGTCTTTCATGAAAGTTTATGCAATCAAATCATTGAGCTACACCGAGAGAACTTCATCCATCCTGGAAGACACCATTATGATGTGTGAAAAGATTGGCGAATTAGTCTTCAATCCAAAAACTCATCATATCATGCATGGAACCTCACTATTGCAAATGTCATCTTTGTCTTGTAGTCTTTTGCAATATGGACTTGATGGTAGGCTAAGAATCCATCAATGGACATATATTTCTAATATACAGCAAAAGCCTTTAGGAATTCCTCTACGAATGCCACCAGAAAGGACATTAAGAGTGATAGTAAACATAAATTAGATAATGAAATCTTTGATATTTATTACCATAGAACTCACCTAATTGGATTCATCAGTAGAGAAGATGACTCTTGTGGCCAACATTTTGTCAAAATCGACTTTAACTTGGAATGGAGATAGGGATTTTGTAGAGTATTTCCTTAACGGTTGTCGCAGTTTTGTGCAACTTGATCCTCAAGTAGTCCATCTCATGATAGTTATAGCTTCTAGAAAATAAGTCTTCAAACTCTCCTATTAACTTGATGATGTACATGAATGCCACAATTGTCAAATAGTTCCCAATCTTTGCAATTTTGTGCTCTTTGCATTCCCAATGTCAGCCTCCTAAAGGCCAAAGGGCTAATTGATATATTTCTTCTCCTTGTTCTATGCACTATTGAAAAGGTGCTCACCAATCAATGTAATAAAATTGTGGTGGCTAACATATTTCTCTTGTTCATTGGTAGCTTCCACTTACTCGATTATTTTCAACAATATTAGATGCTCATCTTGCGCATATTCTTGTATCTTGCCCTTAATGCCATATACCTTCTTTTCATACACTTCTCAAGCTTTTTATCACTTGGAGGGCCTTTCTCAAGTTGGGGTTGATACAAAGGAATGAAATATATTGTAAAAAATCAATATATAATTGTTCGCACTCGATTACCTTATGCCTTGTTCCATAATGAATATACCACATGCAAGCCGAAGATCCAATATGTTGTATGTGTGTAGCCAAAGCTTCTCAGGGAACACTATCTATCTCCATTTTTCTTTGCGCACTCTTATGTCCACGTCCAGCATACCATCTCCTTTATACATGTGTCACTTATCTTCCTTGGCACTTCATTAGAAACATGAAGCCAAGGCTTCCTTAAAATTCATCTCAATTGAGGCATTTTGCTTGTGTGCTTCCCAACATCATATCATTGTGCTTACCCAAGCATCCATATTTTCAAGCATTACACTTTTATTCACTTTGCTTTCACCTTAGTGATTCTCATTGTTTCACTTTGTGCCTTTGTTACCAAAGCTTCGGCTTGGTGCCTTAGCCTTTCTTCCTTTGCCCAAGGTAAAATGCTTCTTGTGTTAATCTTTCACCTCCCTGCACAACCTTAACGTCTTGGGCACAATCTCAACTCCTTTATTTCCTCATTTGTAGTTTCAAAAGTAATCTCAACGGCCACTTGCCTCCCCCTAGTGTTTTTCATCATTTTAAGACCTTTAACGTGTACACTTATAGGCACAAGACCCCAACATGTCATATATGCAACATGTTAGTAGTCAAATTGGCATGTGACAAAGCCGACATCATAGGTCCACTTCCACTTGCCTTTCTACCAAGTCATTAAGACCTTTTTATAACACAAATGCACATATTGGCTTTCCACAATCTTCAACACTACACACTCACCTTTGCTCACTTACCAAAGTGCTTTGTCAAAAGACATTTTGATACTTGCACATACCATCCATATCACCTCGGATTTTTGTTGAACAAAGCACCCACATGCATTACTTGTGGTGTCTAAAAATGGCATCACACTCCAACTTAGGATGTCATTGTCCAAATAGTCTAGGTGTTATTTTCTCTAAAGATCATGTCGTAGATGTGGTCCACGTCTTCCTTCATAATCACAAACTCTACGCAAGAGCCCTGAGAGTGGTATCCAAGGTGATGACCATCCTCTATTCTTTATTCTCAAAGCCCGTGCAATGTTGCTTGAAGTGCACATCAATAAAGCCAAATAGTTATTGACATATGCAAGCTCAATCAACTCGATTCTACAAAGAACTTGACACCAAGGACATCTACTTGTGCAAAATCCCTAAGGGTTGCATGTGGGAACTTGTTTTCCATAAACAACCATTGTGAGACTCTTCATCTTCCTCTGGAAATATTGGAAAAGAATATATAGCCCATGTATTGACCACACTGTAGACCAACCAAATGTTGATGGTAACATCTATGATTAACTCTTGTTCATAAGAAGTATTGTTGGCCACTCTTGCGTCTCCAAACTCCTTATAGTGTGCCTATGTATCTCCCACTCTTTGCACAATCCTATTGTTCACCTATTACATCACCCCTTTAGCATTCAATCATTCAAGTGTATCTTTGAGGCATTATATTTCTCCATCAAACAAGTCATAAACCATGGTGTTTTGCATTCAACACACTAAATTTCAAGAAATAAGTCTTCCCACTTGAAGGTTCCTATTCGTTTATGTGGACCAAACTAGAATTTCTTTCTCCAAATTCCCATCAAGGTAAACCAATATTATAGCATTGTGTGTGTTGCAACTTTTCTTTTTGAGGTATTGACAATATTGGTGCCTATGTGTTGAATGCATCCCACATAATATTGGCCTTGTGCACTTCTACCTTTGCTTCCTTCTCCGTATCCCAATCGAAAACACCCTAATTATTCCAATGCCCATCATAGGAGATCCTTTTTGAGGATATGTTGCAAACATTGAGGATATGTGGTCACTACTGCAATATGTGCACAACAAATGCTAAGGGCAACCCTTTTGAAAGTAGCCTAGACAACCACACCTAAAACGTGTTCTAGACGGTAAACATCCCAAATGACCACTTTTTTTCCATCCAATATTTTTGCCTCTTGCATGTGAGGCCACTTGTGGCAATGTAGAGAATGTAACAGATGCCTATCAGCTTAAACACAAGGTGGAAGATAAATTTATCCAAACGACAACAAAGCATACAAGTAAAGATGGCAAGAGTAAATAGGGAGATGGCAAAGACTAGACCGTGTAAATAAGGAAGTTGTTGAATCCAACAATACTATGCAAAGCTTGAAAGGCTAGTAGAGCTCCAAAAAAAGCAGAGGAAAAGGTAGAAGAAGTCATGGAAAAGGCTTCGGCAAGACATGCTTCGAATGCAGACAAGCAAGTAAATGAGCATCTGAATATCTGAATGTAATGTTCCTAACTGGTTTCTTACCAAAAATTGCCTGAAATTTTTATTGTTTTGACTGCGGGAACTAATATTTACCTGAAGTTTATGATGAGAGTGTATATTCCTTTTTCTTATATATACTCAATTCCTCACATAAGAGTATAACGATGAAACACCAATCACTACTATTTTCTAATGCTGGATTAGATATATCAAGAATTTGAACAATAACAAAATGTAGCAGACATGTATATTAACGGCATTAAATCCTTATGAATATCAAGTAACAGTAACACCTCCCAATCCACAGCATGTATTTAGGACTGGGAAACAACAATAGTTTATGCACCTGATAATGTTATCATCAAATAGCAAGGTATAGAGGTGCCTTCCAAGAGCACTGGATTATGACCTGTGATCGCAGCTTGCTGAAGATGTATACTTGGTACAGTCTGGACGGTAATACAACGAATATGGTGCTCGTGACCAGAAGCAACCTTCACCACCGTAGCCACTCCACTTCCAACACTCAACCCATTACCTATGATGCTCCCTGTGCACAACGTGTAACTCCACATTGCTGTCTCCTGCTAAACGTCACCCCGTGAATCTGCAGATAGTGGTCGGGTATCCAGTTACCACACCACGGTTTGGGGTGTGTGTTGCTGACCAATCCAACGCCTAGCACTAAGCCGCGGATGACAGTCATGGAGCACGACCTGTATATATTTCCTCCCACGCACTAATTCCTGTGGGCGTTTGAGTCCACGGTAGTCAATATAGGATATGGTCTCGAGTTTTCTACTCCTCACAACCACTGCAGACGTGAGCTTTGCACACAGCCAAGACTCCAACAAACACGTTAATTACCAATGGGGATATGCTCAGCCAGAATGGCTATCACAAAGATGGGGAAGATTAATGTTTCACCCCATACGGCCCTGTGTATTTAATCTATCTCTTATTACCACAATGTCAAACTAGATTTCGAATGTATTCTTCTCAAACATATGAAACCAGTCAATATAATCTGAACTTTCTTCACTGCTGGAAAATATCGATTACTTCAATGATGTGTAGTAATGTTGTAGTAATGAACTTAAGATTCTTGACTTACTTTTTGAGCTCCAATATGAAATCTATGTGAATCCACCCTATGTGAGAAATGTTGGGGCTACGTCCAGTTTCCCGATTCTTCCTCAAGGGTTTGCGTCAAGAAAAAAGTAACCAGTCACAAATGCAACCAGAATGTAATTTCTTTTAGTTTATAATATTTCATGGTCCTTTTCCCAAGGAAGATCTCTTTTTTTTATAACCTCGAAGTGAGGGAAAGCAACGCTTTTTAAGAGATGTGGGATAAAAGGTTTCATAAAGTGACTTTAAGTCACTTAAGTCACTTTTAAAATATAAAGTACATAAAGTGACTTTATAATTCCTTATTATAAAGTAAAGTGACTTTTCTTTTATAAAGTGAACCCAGTAATAAAAGCTTGCCCACTTAAGCCTGTGACTAGCTGACATCTACTGACAGAGCCATTAGCCTACCCGGATTGGGGAGATAGACTAATCTGGCACCCTATTGGCCTACTACAAGATTGGGGACATTACAGTCCTCCCTTCCCGGGATTGCTTGCCCTCAAGTAATCTCAATGCTGGGTGTTGTAGAATGGACTCACCCTCCCAGGTGGTGTTCTCCAACAGTAAGTCCTTCCACCGTATCAAGTATTCCCTGATAACTCTGTTACGCAATGCCCTCTCTCTGGTCTCGATTACCTCTGCTGGAACCAAAATCAATTTCCCCTCTTCATCAAGTGGGGGTAATCCGACTGAAGGGGTAACGTGCTCCCCCACTGCCTTCTTGAGGCAAGATACATGGAAGACGTTGTGAATCCGGTTGTCGGCCGGCAACTCAAGCTCATACGCTACCTCACCAACTCTCCTGGTGACGCGGTAAGGACCATAAAACTGAGGCCTGAGCTTTTCCAACCCACTCTTCTTCAGAGAACTTTGTCTGTTGGGCTGGAGACAAAGGTAAACCAAATCCCCTGCCTCAAAATTTCGCTCTACCCTGTGTCAATCAGCATACATCTTTTGCTGATTCGTGCTCTCTGAATGTTCTCCCTGAGGGACTTAAGGATATCCCGATGATCTTGAAGCCAATCCCTCGCAATCGGTGCCCTGCTGTCTTGAAGAGCCAAATCTACGAAAGATAATGGCTCGCTGCCATAGAGAGCTTGAAATGGCGACATGCCAATAGTCATATGGTAGGTGGAGTTGTAGCGAAACTCCCCCAAATACAGCCATCTGACCTAGGCCCTTTGCTGCCCTACTACATAATTTCTAAGGTACCCTTCCACCCACTTGTTCACTATCTCTGTTTGGCCATCTGTCTGGGGTGGTAACTGGTGCTGGGGGTCAATTTCATGCCTGCCAGTCTGAACTCCTGCCAAAAGGTACTGAGAAATTTATTGTGCCTATCACTAACGATGGTCTTGGGAAGACCATGCAGCCTAAAGACCTCTCGGAAGAATAATTCAGTTACCTGGGCAGCTGACCAATCTGCTGAAATGGCAAAGAAGTTAGCAAACTTCGTGAGCCTGTCCACTACCACATAAATGTTGTCCCTGCCCTATACCCTCGGCAACCCTGTAATCAAATCCATCGAAATACCTTCCCACTTCTGGCCAGGAATGGGTAGGGGCTGAAGTAAGCCGGCCGGGTCCTCGTGTTCGGACTTGTTCTGCTGACAAGTCTGACACTCTCTGACGTGCTGGAGGACATCGTCCTTGAGGCCCTTCCAAGAGAACCTCTCTCTAACCTGTTTGTAGGTTTTAAAAAACCTCGGATGTCCTGTTGTAGGTGCATCATGAACAGCTCTCAATATCTTAGCTTAAAGCTTCGAATCTGGCACTAGGTAAATTCTGTCCTTATAGAATATGATATCATCCGCAACCCTGTACCTGTTATCGGAAAGCTGCCCATCCAATATCTGACATGCTTGAGTATTTTTAGAATACTCAACCAGCAAGTGGGATTTCCAACCTGCTGAAATCTCAGATAGAACACAACAAGCTGCCTCTGAAGGTCTCCTGAAGAGTGCATCAGCCACAATGTTATTCTTGCCCTTGACATACTCAATGTCAAAATCATAAGCCTGGATCTTACTATCCCATTTCTGTTGTCTCTCGTTCAGCTCTTTCTGTTCCAGGAAGTACCGCAAACTGTTGTGGTCCGTTTTGACTGTAAGCTTGCCACCTACTAAATACTGCCTGAATTTAGCTAAGGCGTGCATGATGACAAGCATCTCCTTATCATAGGTGGAGTAAAGTCTCTCGTTGTCCTTAAGTTTTCTGCTCTCGAAAGCAATGGGATGCCTGTCCTGCATCAATACTGCACCAATTCTGCTACCAGAGGCATCACACTCTAAAACGAACAGACGAGAGAAATCCGGTAGTGCTAAACCCGGACACGAGCTCATGATAGTCTTGAGTCTATCGAAGACTACCTCTGACTCATCTGTCCACCTGAAAGCCCCTTTCCGAGTAAGATCGGTGAGGGGTGCAGTTGTCTGAGAGAATCCCTTAACAAACCTCCTGTAGTAAGAACATAACCCCAGGAATCCTCTCAAGTCTGACACATTCCTAGGTGGCGGCCAATCCCGAATTGCCTATATCTTTTCCTGATGGACCTTAACTCCATCTGCCCCTATCACATGCCCCAGGTAAAGAATCTCTGTCAACCCGAACTCACACTTGGATTCTTTCGCAAATAGAGACTTGCTCTCCATGATGCTAAGAACCTCATCCAAGTGCCTCAAGTGCTCCTCCCAAGTTCTGCTGAAGACCAAGATATCATCAAAAAATACCAGAACACTCTTGCGTAGCTGTTTCTTGAATAGATGATTCATACAAGACTAAAAGGTGTCAGGTGCATTAGTGAGCCCAAATGGCATCACTAGAAACTCATAGTGCCCGTAGTGACATTTGAATGTCGTTTTATGAACATCCTCTTCACGGACACGTATCTGATGGTACCCCGATCGAAGATCAATCTTCGAAAAATAAACTGCCCCATGTAGCTCATCTAGCAACTCATCAATCCGGGGAATAGGGTACCTATTCTTAATGGTCCTCTTATTCAGTGCACGGTAATCAATACACATGCAAAGAGTACCATCCTTCTTCTTCACTAATACCACTGAAGAAGCGAAGGGACTACAACTGGGCCTGATGTGTCCCATATCCAGGAGCTCCTTTATCGTCTTTTCTATCTCCTCCTTATAGTCCCTGGGATGACGATAAGGTGTAGTAATAACGGGCTTAGCGCCCTCCTCCATCTCTATAATATGCTCAAATCCCCTGTCTGGAGGTATGCCTGGCAGAATATCCTCGAAGACCCTCTTGTGCTTATCAAGCACCTTCTGAACATCAAAGTGAACCTGCTGCCCTGAGTCCGGTGTGGGTTTAGTGGATATGAAGCACTAGGTTGCCCACTCCATGTCACTATGTCTCATGATGGCCTCCATCCTGTGAGTAGATACTAACCTAGGCCCGCCATCTGGCATGGCTTTAAGAATCACCTGTTGATCACCCTGTATAAACTCTAATTGTTTCAGCATGTGATCAATGGTGTACCTGCCTAGGGTCTGCAACCACTGCATACCCAATATCGCATCCAGACTATCCAAGTCAATGACATAAAAGTTTGCCTCTAGCAGGTAATCTCCAAAGTGTATTAGGAGACCAGAGATCTTCCCTATACAACTCAATAGGTCCCCTCCTGCCACCTTGACTTCAAACTCTGGAATGTCATCTACTTGTATAGCCTTCTCCTGGAGACCATACCTGTGCTGATAAAATTGTGCATAGCACCTGTATCTAAAAGGCAAACAATCCTCTGCCCTCTAACTACTCCTTTCAAACGAAAGGGGTGACATGTAGGAATCCCTGAAAGGGATGCTAAAGTAACCGGAGGCTGCTCGTCAGGGGCTTTCTTCTTCTTTCCTTCTGGTGTTGGCTCTCCTCGGGTTTCCCAATCACTGCCATCACACTGCTCATACTCATCCTCCGAAGCTACCTCGATATAATGAAGCTTGCCTTTCCCAAGGCACCTGTGATCTGGAGTCCAAGGCTCCCTGCAAGTAAAGCATAACTTCCTCCTCCTCAACGCATTTCTAGTCTCAAAATCCAGCCTAGGGGGCACACTCTTATTCTGATTTTTACCTTTCTGGAATGAAGAGGACCCCTTGAAGGGTTTCTTAGGTGGCTATAAAATGGAGGATGGTGAATCCAAATCGTGAGCTAACTTAATAGCATCATCCAAGGTGTTTGGTTTGAGGACTCTAACCAGCCCTCTGTATTTATCATACAAGTCCTCAATGAATAGCATTACCTTCCTTTTTTTTGTCATGTTTGGGACCATGATGGAGATCCTCTGAAACTCATCAATGTAATGTTCCAAAGTCCACTCTGTTTAAGTTGAGCTAGCTCCCTGTAGTAGACCTCTACGTCTTTCCTATCAAAACGAGTGATCAATCTCGTGCTGAAGATCTCATAGGAAGCAATCAGTCTGTGATCCTGGGTGACAAGGCCGTGATGCCACCAATCATATGCGGCCCCCTCTAGATGCATAGTGGCAAATTTAATTGCCTCTGTCTCTGACATGGGGCTTGAGGGTCAAGAAGGTATCGAGCTTGTGGATCCAAGCTCTAGCCGATGTCTTGCCGCTGCCATCAAATGTGGGGAGAGTCAACTTGTTCATGGCATGTTTCAAGTCCCTGTTCGGACCCCTGGGTCTCCTGTCCTGCTAGGTCTTGCCAAATTCTCTCTTTTGTGCCATATACTGAACAAAGGTCAAGTCAGCCTTGACGTGGGCGGGTAACATGTTCCACTCGTCATGCACAGTCATCACATTCTCCGGAAGAATGCATGTGGCCTCTGGTGGTGCTACCTCTTCCCCTACATTATTATCCACAAAATTTGGCATAAGGGGTCTATCAGACGTACGAGTGGGAGCCCTAGCTGCCTTAGGTGATCCTGTTGTGCTGCCTCCAGTACTGTGGTGACTAGCAAGTCTCCTGACTGTAACTGACAACTGCTGGATAACTCCTGTAAGCTGGTGTAATACATCAGCAATGTGCCCCTGTCCATCTCGTATATGTCTCATAGTATCCCTGGCCTCTCTATCTGCCTCCTCAGCCATTCTCACACCTAGAATAGCCTACTCCAAAACAAACTCCTCGTTATCTGTATGATTGGTCTCAATGTCCACCTGTACTGAAGAATCTATATGTTCCTACTCAACCCTGTTATGACTAAATACGGGTATCTTGTGCCTACTATGCATACCTGGCTAGCATGGCCACTTCTGTCATAACTGAAAATCTGAAAATGATGATCCCACTAGGATGGCAAGATCAATGGCTCTGATACCACTATAATGTTCCTAACTGGTTTCTTACCAAAAATTGCCTAAAATTTTAATTGTTTTGACTGCGGGAACTGATATTTGCCTGAAGTGTATGATAAGAGTGTATATTCCTTTTTCTTATATATATTCGATTCCTCACATAAGAGTATAACGATGGAACACCAATCACTACTGTTTTCTAATGTTGGATTAGATATATCAAGAATTTGAACAATAACAAAATATAGCAAACATGTATATCAACGGCATTAAATCCTTATGAATATCAAGTAACAGTAACACCTCCCAATCCACAGTTATACATCCAGAGTTCCAAACATTAATCCAATCCTATTTCATTACATATACATGTATTTAGGACTAGGAAACAGCAATAGTTTATGCACCTGATAATGTTATCATCAAATAGCAAGGTATAGAGGTGCCTTCCAAGAGCACTGGATTATGACCTGTGATCGCAGCTTGCTAAAGATGTATAATTGGTACAGTCTGGAAGGTAATACAATGAATATGGTGCTCGTGACCAGAAGCAACCTTCACCACCGTAGCCACTCCACTTTCAACACTCAGCCTGTTACCTATGATGCTCCCTGTGCACAACGCGTAACTCCACGTTGTTGTCTCCTGCTAAACGTCACCCCGTGAATCTGCAGATAGTGGTCAGGTGTCCAGTTACCACACCACAGTTTGGGGTGTGTGCTGCTGACCAATCCAACGCCTAGCACTCAGCCGCGAATGACAGTCATGGAGCACGACCTGTATATATTTCCTCCCACGCACTAATTCCTGTGGGCGTTTGAGTCCACGGCAACACTACCACGGTAGTCAATATAGGAGATGGTCTCGAGTTTTCTCCTCCTCACAGCCACTGCAGACGTGAGCTTTGCACACAGCCACGACTCCAACAAACACGTTAATTACCAATGGGGATATGCTCAGCCAGAATGGCTATCACAGAGATGGGGAAGATTAATGTTTCACACCGTACAGCCCTATATATTTAATCTATCTCTTATTACCACAATGTCAAATTTAGATTTCGAATGTATTCTTCTCAAACATATGAAACCAGCCAATATAATCTGAACTTTCTTCACTGCCGGAATATATCGATTACTTCAATGTTGTGTAGTAATGCTATAGTAATGAACTTAAGATTCTTGACTTACTTTTTGAGCTCCAATATGAAATTTGTGTGATTCCACCCTATGTGAGAAATGTTGGGGCTACGTCCAGTTTCCCAATTCTTCCTCAAGGGTTTGCGTCCTCAAGAAAAAAGTAACCAGTCACAAATGCAACCAGAATGTAATTTCTTTTAGTTTATAATATTTCATGGTCCTTTTCCCAAGGAAGTTCTCTTTCTTTTATAACCTCAAAGTGAGGGAAAGCAACGCTTTTTAAGAGATGTGGGATAAAAGGTTTCCTAAAGTGACTTTAAGTCACTTAAGTCACTTTTAAAATATAAAGTACATAAAGTGACTTTATAATTCCTTTTTATAAAGTAAAGTGACTTTTCTTTTATAAAGTGAGCCCAGTAATAAAAGCTCGCCCACTTAAGCTTGTGACTGGCTGACATCCTCTAACAGAGCCATTAGCCTACCCGGATGGGGGAGATAGACTAATCTGGCACTCTACTAGCCTACTGCGGGATTGGGGACATTACACTGAAAGCTACATCTGAGTTGGTCACACAAAGAAGTGCATGCAAGTCCCACAAGGTGAAGAAAGGGAGGATAGTGATGCAAAAAGTGCAGCTCCTAAGGCAAAAGAGAATATGATGTTGTGCAAGGTTTTGCTCAAGTCTATACAACAAGAAAATGAAGTGTTTGAGGAGTGTCTTTTGCAGTAAGTGCAAGTAAACTAAAAAGTGTTGCAAGCTGATTATCGACATTGGCAACACTAATAACTTCATGTACACAAAGATGCTTTGAAAGTTGGAACCAAAGATAGTTGCATATCACACACCATACAAGGTATTACAGTAGTAGAAGGGACAACTTGTAGTGACAATGCAATGCAAAGTGGCATTCTAAAATTAGTAATTACACTCGTGAGATGTGGTATGATGTCCTCATGAATGCATGCCATGTGTTAATGGGCCAACCTTGGCACTATGTAATAGCAAAACTGATAATAAGACAAAGAACACCTAAGCATTACCAAGGATGGTAAGAGGTTTGAACTACTACCCATGAAGGTAGCTAAGGAATGTCCAAAGGACAAAGAGATGACAATGTCGACAATGAAATTTCTCAAGTGAGGGACTTACAAGATTGCTACACATTAGTTGTCAAGCTCGGTTAGGAGGAAGAAGAGTTGCATAATGTTGATAAACTTGAAGGTGTTATATTGCTCAAAGAGTTCGCAGATGTGACTTGGCACAAGGATGTCAAAGAGATGCTACCTATGAGCAGCATCTCACATTGCATGGATCTTATCCCAAAATCCAGTTTACCTAACAAGGTGTCACATCACAAGAGCCGAAACATGAGTGCAGAGTTGAACTAACAAGTAGAAAAAAAAAAGTCGAATCCAAAAATCATGAACACTTTTGCAACATCTTTAGTACTTGCACCAAAGAAGGGAAGAGAGTGAAGGATGTGTGCTAACTCCTATGTAAATGACAAGATTACCATAAAAGTATTGGTTTTTCTTGCCCCACATGGGTGATCTAATGATTGCCTATGTGGATAGTGTTATTTCTTGAAGATAGATCTCAAGAGCAGATATCATCTAATCCACATAAGGAAAGATGGTGAATGGAAAATAGCATATAAATTTAAGAAAGGCTTGTATGAGTGGATGTTGACACCATTTGGGCAAAACAATCTGTCAAGCACTTTCATGAGGTTAGTGAACAAGGTTTCCAAGCCATTTCTAGGTAATTTTGTAGTCATATAAATAAATAAATATGCATATATGTATGTGTATGTATGTATGTAAATATACATATATATCTGTGTATAGATCTATCTATATGTATATAGATATATCTATATATCTATGTGTGTGTGTGTATACAACCCTATACCCTGATCTAAAACATCGTCACTAGATGTAATGTCCCCTTTTTGGGACATTAGAAGTCAATTAAATAATTAAGTTTTAAGTTGTCAAATTTTATCAAACTAAATGACAACTTAGTTTAATTATTGAATAAAGTATTAAAATGACTTTATGGAGCCCAGTGAAAAATTAATAAAGTCATTTTAATTTAAAGAGGGAAAATAAAGAGACAAAGAAAAGTAATATGAAGAGACGGGCAGAAGGAAAACAAAGAATCACAAGGATGTGCTATAAAAGAACATTGAGAAGCTCATTTTGATCATGTTTGGTTTATGCTTGGTTATTGTTTTCTCTTGGAGAAATTTAGGAAGCTTTGGCCTTCAGTTTCGGAAATTGAGGTCGGAAACCTTCAAGATTTCTGGGTGGATTGGACAGAAACCCAAATCATCTTTGAAGGTGGATTCATGCCAAAGTTCACAGTTGGGCAAATTTGTGAAGTCAAAATCTGAAATAACAGAGGTATTTCATATTTGTTTAGAAAATAAGGATTGTAATGATTTATCTTCATATTTAACTCTATTTCATATCGATATTATATGATAATCTGTTGCATGAATATAAATCAATTTGCATGCAAATTGTTTGTTTAATTTCCTGTGGCAAATTTTGGGAAAAATCTGGAGCAAATATCCTAGGGGGATATTTCAGTGGTATTAGAGCGGTATACTCTGCCAGCCTGTGAAGTTTTTATAAGACAGTTTAAGTCTAAGAGTTTTTATGAGACAATTTAAGTTTGAGAATTGATTCTGAACGGAAAAAGAGAGATTTGTTTATTCTGAATTATTGGCATTTTATTCTGAGTATTATTTGTCGGAGAATAATTATTTTGAATATGATATTAGTTGAAGGTGTATATTAATCCATTGACGTTCAGTGTTAGCAACTCATAGCTGGAGTGAATTTGAGTCTGTAATAGATAGAAGACTTGGAAACCTTCGAACTTAGTTATTTCATGTGTCGACAAGAAATAAAGATTTTTTAATCATATTCCCGTGGGCCCCAATCTTTTATAAGTAATTCTTTGTGCAACGGCGATAGGAATTAAAAGTCGAAGATTTACATTGAAATAAAAGGTTCTTTCAAACCTTTGGTACTCTCCTATAGTGGTCGGCTTCATTATTCTGAGGAATGAAATTGTTAGTGGCTTTAATATTCTCCACTATAGCCGCATCATTGATGTTTTCCGTGGACAGGAGAAGATTAAGTTGGGAATTAAATAATATATTTGCTTAGTGCTGATTTATTACCTATACGGAAATGGTTGATATTTCATCACGGGGTGTATAGTCGGCCGGAAATACGAGGCATTTATAATAGATGAAACATTGGAGTGCAAATATTAAGCTGTTACAGCAAATGTTCTCTCTTCTCTGTGGGACATGGTCGAATATCATTCTTCGAAGAAGGTCGGGAATGATTAATGGGAAGACGAGAGTTTGTTCGAAGAAGTAGCTGAGAACTAGACGACTTTGATACATCCTTTGGCACTCGAGACTTGGTTTCTACCTTCCTCAGCATGAATGGTGAATTCTAGCCACTCGTGTTTCTAGAAATGACGCTATTACACATTTGTGTGGAGTGAAAGAAATTACAGAGGTCATTGGGAGTGAGTTTATCAAGTTCTCTATGTGATTTTTCATGAGTGAGTAGGTTGCTACGACCCAACCGTATGATACAAGCCAACGCATGGTATCATGGTTGAAGTTTTAATGTGAAGACTGAAGAGAGCATAGTCATCGGGCTATTGAGTCGAAAAGCTTATCGATTGGTTGTGAAGACTTCCTAACCGTATTTTACTAAGCCAAAGACATATTTTTCGTGGCATTGCATGTGCCAAGCCAAGAGCAAATAACGTGAGTAGAGACAAAAGGAAAGGTGTCAGACATCAATTTATGGCAGGTGTCAATGAATAGCAAGTTGGTGGAAAGATTATCAGACCCATTGCAAACATTGTCTTTGTGAACAATAGTGTACATTGAAGAAAAGCGGTTAACCTGGTGATTGCTGGAGATTGAAGGCCTTAATCTTCCAACAGCATAGTGATTTGGTCTTTTCCTACAGTAAGCTTTGCTTCAAGTGCTGGAGATATTCTTGTTGGTTGTCGTTCTAGAGATAGTTTTGTTTGTGGTTAGAAGATGACACCATAAATATTTGGTCTTCCTGTTGCTGAGTAAGATATAGTTAAGATTTTAAATGACTTCCAGCTGCCAGAGTTGAATTGTTTAAAGTTGTTCACTGGTTCTTCTTGCAAATGAATAAGGAGATTGATGCACCATCTAATCGTTCAAGTCTCCCTACCTTGCCGTGTGGGACATTATTGAGATGGACATTGGATTATTAAGACGTTGCTGTTAGAAGCACAACTGGACAGTGGTATGTTGCAAAGTGTTCAGCCAGAGAAAGGTGCACATCATATGTTTCCTGCATACATTAATCTGGTTACAGTTTGTAGATGCATTTTCTGAGTAGTACTTAATGGTGGAATCAAATGGCATCAAATCAGATCATTATATGACTGTTATTCTTGATTAAATATTGTCATTGGTATTTTCTTAACCAAATGGTATTCAAAATCTGCAACTTCATCTTACAATCTAAAGTTTGCGATATCGGAATTGTTCAACTACTCATTATCATAGACTTGTAATCAAATTGTTTGACAAAATATCTTAGTAGTTGGACTGGTAAAAGGATTGAAAAAATTAGCTCCAGAACAGGTTGGGTCTTTAACTGAAAAAGTGTACATCAATAGTTGTGAATTTCAAGGTTTATCTCAGAAAACAAGATGAGGACAATGGCAGATCAGAAAAGTGATATTTTTTCAAAGGAATTCAATGATACATTCAATGGTGATCAGCTAAGGGACTTGCAGAAAGAAAAGGAAATAGGAAATTAGCTCTATATAATTGGTTTACAATTAGAGTCTATTAAATTTCCTGATGGTGTTCTCTCTAAGTTGGAATAATTAGACTCATATTTGTCTAAAATAGACCAGTCAGATTGGAGACTTCTGAATTGGGCTTTGCAGCCCTCAAGCTCACTTTGGTCCAGCACAAGTTTATGGAACATCCTTATGAAGAGGTAAGACTTGCAGTTGCTTCTTGTCACAGTGAGATTATAAAAATAACAGCACCCGTTGCACCTTATAGTGATGACATGCTAAAGAAGGTTCTACAGCTAATTGTGGAGAACCTACATGGGTTGCATGATGTGGAAGCCCCTACTTTTGGTAAGAGAGCTAAGAATTTAGAAATCATGGCAAGAACTAGATCATTTATCATTATGTTGGATCTCAAATGTGACAATTTGATTCTACAAATGTTTCAATGTTTCTTTACCAAAAGAAAAAAACTACATACAAACAATGTAAGGGCTTGCGTGCAAACTATTATGTCCTTAATCTTAGATGAGGATGACAATATCTGCAGCCGATTGCAATCAGACTTGTTGGCTATTTGGAGAAAGGAGCATAATATCTCACTTATGGCTTATGAGTTCTCAAAAGGGTTGATTGAGCGGAAGATCGGAAAGTTCAAGAAACAAATGACTGAAAATGAACTTATCCCAATGGGCTTACAGGTTTCAGGGTCTCCCAAAAAGAGTAAGAACCAAATGAGAAGGAAGCAAATTTGTTTTACATGCCAGGAGACTTGGACGCCCAATCACATTTGTGGGAAAAGTAAGGATGATAAGTCAGCCAAAGAGGTGTGGACCAGCAATAAAGAAGATAGGAATCTCACAGTTTTGTTTCAACAAAATAACACAAATGCTTGTGAGGAGATGGATTCAGTAGTTGTTGTTAATAAGGGATATACAAATCTCTATATTGGTGACTTGGAGGTTATCATTGACAAATATTTTGATGAGAATGGTCTTACTCAAGGAGAGAGCATGTTCGAGTTTCAAGATGTTTCCAACGAAGTTTATGAATCTTCACATGATGAGAATTTGCTTGAAAATGACAACCTAGCAGCAGCCTTAACTTTTTGCATGCAGATCACTCAAACAAGGATGTGGAGGCCTATGATGACATTGACAACACCTATGAAAGGCATGATGAATCATTTGTTCTTTATAGCAGCAACTCACTTATGCATGATAGTGTTTTGGAGGACCAATCAAAGAAGGCATTTCGAGGTGATGGTGCTGAGATACATACTTTGAAGGATCAGATGGAGATCCCCGATAAAACGGTTGTTGCAGCTTTAGTACATCATGATGACACTCATAAGATCATTGAAGATCTCTATAGGAAGGCTCAGATGGAAAAGAAACAAAGGGGTATGGAAGGTGATTCTTATGTTGCTAACTTGCAGGTGGTCAAAGTAGCCTTTGAATCTATGAAATCAGATTATTTGTGTTTACTTTCAGACAGGGATAATATTTTAAAGATTGTTGCAGTGTATGTTGATAAATTGAAGGAAAAGGAGGATGAGCTTAATAAGCTAGGAGATATTGGAGAATACGCAGATTGCTCTTAAGCAAGCAAAAAATCGGATTGTTGTCACTAATCATTTCAGGGAGTAGGAAAACAGAGGAAGGATTGAGTTTTTCAAGGAGGTGATTAAGGAGCTTGAAAACATACAACAAACCTATGATTTGGACAACTGTCCTAAAAGATCAAGCAATAAAATTTTAGACCAGCCAGAACCTTGGTATGAGTTTGAAATTAAGGACAATCACCAATTGGTTGACAATTCTTTGTTTGAGGTGGATGCTGATTGGACATTTCATAATCCACTCTTCGAGTTGGATGAGGGGGTTCTTTTTGCTCTAGTGGCGAGAATGGTATTGATTGCAGCATTTGGAACTCAAGTGCAGTTTCTAGTGATGAATTTTGGTCACAGGATTGGAGTGGTGGATTGCTTTCTAGAGTTAGCATTGCTGCCCACTTTCCGATCAGCTTACATATGGGTTCATACTTTGATCTGCAGATGAGTTGGATGGATTTTGTGGTTCAGCAACTGAGTAGTTCTTGGGGCGCAGCAGCTGAGTAGTTCTTGTGGTTCAGCAGCTGAGTAGAGTTAGCATTGCTGACCCCGCAAGGGGCGCTGCCCCTTGACCCCATCTTGGGGGCTTTGCCCCCAAACCCCCATTTAATAATTATAATTTGAGGTGGAAACTGCGCCAATAAAAGGGGAAAAGTTAACCTTCGAGTATTGTTAGCGAAATATAGAAGATGATGATGAAGAAGAAGAAGAATATCAATAAATTATTAATCCATTAGTTGAACTTCAAACAATGATACTTGAACTGATGTTCTGATTTAATTTAAATGTTTTGAATCTTTGATGTTGAACTTGAACTTGAAGTATATGATGGTAGTATGATCATGGATTCATGATTCATGATGGTATGATTACAAATTTACAAGTGTTTTATTGTTTAAATGTTTACTTGTTATGATACTATGTGACATTCTAATCTTAACTCATGCTTCTAGGCTGCATAAATATCAAAATATGTATATATATATTAAAAAAATTACATATTTTTGTACTAACGAACCCGAACCCAAACCCCTTTTCAAAATTTTGGCGAACCGGCGAACCGGTTCTTTGAACCCGAACCCGAACCGGCATCCTAGGATTTTATCATAGGAGATAGATTTTCAGCTACTTCCTTACTCATGATTCCTATCTATTCAATGGCATTTCAGATTGATTATTGTTGTACTACCTCCTCTGCACCATTGGTGTTGACCTTAGTCTTTGAGTAGTTTGATTTTTACACCAGCAACTTAGGATGGGCTGATATATTTTATTGTGTTCCTATGATGGGTATTATGCACTTCCATCGGAGTTCATTTGCAGTTGGAGAGTTGTTTAGTGTTGATAGCTTCTTGAGATACTACTATCTCTTCATATTTGACAGTTGTGGCAACATGATAATTTGGGATCCTGGCATTGCCATATTTGATGCTTTACTTCAGTGGGATTTTGATGAGTGGTTTCACCATTCCAGGCATGGTGATATTTATATCAGAGTAGCGCAACAAATTAGCGGACCAACATTCCTGAGGTTGATATGGGATCTGGGTATTTGGTTTCAGCATGCAGGTGCAGAATACTTGAGGGCAAGCAATCTTTGGGAAGGGAGGACTTAATGTCCCCTTTTTGGGACATTAGAAGTTAGTGAAATAATTAATTTTAAGTTGTCAAATTATATCAAACTAAATGACAACTTAGTTTAATTATTTAATAAAGTACTAAAATGACTTTATGGAGGCCAGTGAAAAATTAATAAAGTCATTTTAATTTAACGAGGGAAAATAAAGAGACAAAGAAAAGGAATATGAAGAGACAGGCAGAAGGAAAACAAAGTCACAAGGATGTGCTTTAAAAGAACATTGAGGGGCTTATTTTGATCATGCTTGGTTTATGCTTGGTTATTGTTTTCTCTTGGAGAAATTTGGGAAGTTTTGGCGACGGAGTTCACAGCTAGGCAATTTTGTGAAGTCAAAATCTGAAATAACAAAGGTATTTCATTTCTGTTTAGAAAATAAGGATTATAATGATTTATCTTCATATTTAATTGCAGAGCTCTATTTCAGTTCGATATTATATGATAATCTATTGCATGAATATAAATCAATTTGCATGCAAATTGTTTGTTTAATTTCTTGTGGCAAATTTTGGGAAAAATCTAGAGCAAATATCCTAGGGGGATATTTCACAAGACCCATAACCCACATTTCTAGCAACCTTAGCAGTATGTCAAATTTTAAGAAAATTCTCAACCACCACCTAAAACTCCATTTTGAATGGTTGCATGATAGCAAGAATAGAAATCAGTGATCACATATTTATGATCGCCAAAACAATTTCCCAACTCTTAATAGTTCTTTAGGATGATGTCATAATTCTATTGCATGACTTATTGTCATATCGAGCAAAGTGATGAACATAAAAAAGCTTTCTTCTCTTGATATATATCGTAAATCAAACCAATTTTGTCCTTCAATTACTTCCAACTAATCATCAAATCAGAAATGGTAGTCACAACTCAGCCAACTCCATGAATCAACACATCATCCATGGAGGAAAATTGTAAAGGCTCATAAACATTGCTTGCCCAACAACCTAATTATGTTGACATATTGCAACTGCTATTAAAATGTCCAATGCACCCAACAGAAAATCCTACTAATACTGATCATATAAATGCAATAGCTGAACTTCCAATACAATATCTTCTTTGTCATCCTTGTAGTCTTCGTCTACATCTCCAGAAACTGCAAACTCATTAGCAACTACCTCAATCTGCGAACCAACATTGCTTGTGTTCATTTCAAAAGCTCCATGACTTGGATTGCACATCTCCTCATGCAAACTAGGATATTAAAGATCTAGGTGTCCATGTTGTCGCTTAATCTTTTGTAGATTTTGCCTTGCTCGAGCAGCTATCCTCTTAGCATGCTTAGCTTTCTCCATCCATTCATCACACTACGTTAAAGCCCTTTTCACATCTTCAGTATAGTTCATCAACTTTCTTGGCTCCTTGTTTATTGCTGACATGTCATTACCTGCCACAGATTCTAAAAGAACTCCTTCAATTTGCTTTTCTTCATCCTCTTCACTTTGCTGATCTAAATTCTTTGTCGGATGTTGTAACAATTCCCTATGGATTCCATCAATCCCTTTAACTATTAGTTGTGTTTCCCTAATCCTTGAATTACCTTCTTAATCCTTTGGTGAAGTTGTCATTTTTTTTGCTTGGTATAAAGAAAAGTGAGTCGTACTCAATTGTAAGCAAAGTTCGCCAACTTCTTTTTTTCTATCTTCAACGAACTTGATAGCAAAGTCCCTATCCCTGAGCAATTGCAAGTAATCTGATTTTGTCTTTTCTAATGCTTCTTTAACCATTTGCAGTTATGCATTAGAAATTCCATTTGCAATTCCTTTTTGCCTTTCCTCCTTTTTAAGATTCAATATAAGATCTTCAATTTGTTTCTGAGTATTGTCAGTCCTTGTCAACACTTGCACAATCTTCTCCTCTATGACCACTAACTGATCCTTCAATTCTTTCCCTGCCAAATTTTGTGCTTATCAAAGTGACTAGAACTATCACACAACAAATCTTCTGATTCTCTTTCATTTGTAAGAACACTCTCCACATCAAAAGAAATTGACTTACTAGAGGTTACCATAAAATCCTTAGCCTTATGAGCATATTTCATCCCTTCATTACACTTACCAATAATGATCTCTAGATCACCCACATAAAATCTTGAGCACTCTTTCTTTGTTGGCTTTGCGAGAACGGAGTCTATAATCTCAACAATGCACTCATTTGTAATGGATGAAATGCATGAGGCTTCATCTACATCCTCATCAGACTCGCCAATAATTCCCTCTTCTTGTATTTCTTTGCTAACTGCCTGGAAATTTGCTTCACATTCATCATGAGAGAAGGTATTCTCTTCAACACAATCTTTCATTTGCTTCTCTTTGTTCAAGAGAGACTCTAGCTTCCCCTCACATTGACTGAACACACTGCAAGCCAATGTATATGCAAATTAAGAAATCACATATTCCTATTTCAAACTGCCCAAAACATAGATAAGATAGATTGGTAGATAGTATCACTCTCATTGATAGTCAAAACCATAATATTCTTCACGACTAAATTGACCTCTTTATCATGTGCTCTCCTGATTGTGACCAAGAAATGATGAAACATATCGCAAATCAAATCCTCTAATCCCAAATCCAACATGAGGTTACTCACCCATAATTTTGCAAAGACTTTTAGTATATCAAACCTTCTTGAGGAATGAATGCTACTGGTGTCATGAAGACCTCAAAAAGTATCAACCATCAAGTGCAATACCTTCTTCATGGTGTCATCATCATACAAAACCTGAGGTGCCAAAATTCTCAAAACCTCACTTAGGTATGAAGTAACCATCAATCTGATCCCATTATCCAAATGCCTCAACAACCAAACTTGCCTTTAAGAAGTTACCACATGGACAAGAGCTATTTGTAACAAATTTGAAGGTGACTACTCCACCATACTCAAGCGTCCTTCTAATTCATTCAAAATGTTAAAAACAGCATCCCTTGATTGATGATTACCAAGCTTGCTACCCACTTTTTGTAGTGCTTTCACCAACCAATGTCTCTCCTTGAACCCATTCTTTTATCTGTAATTTTTCCCCAATAGGCTGGCAGGAGCTTTAGCTCTGAGTCTGATACCACTATAATAACCATAACTAGATTCTAACCAATTTTCTACAAACATTCATAAAACTTTAGTTTGTTTCTGACATTTTGTCAAACACTTAATACATTGCATCCAAATACTTCTACTTCTAACCCATTATCATTTGACCAAATAGTTGGAATACTTTTGAATTAATTATTTCACATGGAACAAATTCTTGTTCACGAATGGGACAGCAATCACATTCATAAACAATTATGATGCACAGTGAAATTTCTGAATAATAATAAATAGCAAGCACAATAAAGAAACACACAAGTGCTAACTCCTTTTCCCGACAGTGTTTGATACTTGATCCTGTTACACATTCATTATTGACGATACAGTACTGAGAAGACCTGATTGCAAAGTGTGATAAGTGCAAGTTCTAACCTTTATTTTGCAAGGGACTCAATGAAGGTCTTTCAACGTACTCCTTGTTGTAGAGTAGGGGTATGATCTCTGTCAAAGATGTCAATTCCAACACCAACGATGACTTTGCATAAACTCTGAGATTAATACCCGGATTGTAGAGCACAAAAAATCTTCAAGCAATACCATTGACCTTTCAATACTAGGCCGTAATTATTCTTCAGTCTTCTAGACAATAGACGGCTAGAGAAAAAAATTCCAAATTCCTTAAAACTCAACACATCCCGTGTATACGCAGAATTTAGGCTCCTGTGCACACAATATATCCCGTATATACTCAGAATTTTGGGTCCTGTGCATACCAATGGCTTCTGTGGATTAATCCCAATATCAGGAAAGTCCTGTGCACTGCCTTGATAAAATTATAATTTGCTCGATGTGAATTTTGCCAAACAAACGGCATTCCAACAATGTTCAAGTCTCCACCAGGCAAAAATGGCGAGAATGGCAACGCTTCAACAAATATTAATTCCTCATTTTCACAACAAAGAATTAAGCTCCTCCAAATATCAATGTCCCGGTAATATTAGGAAATCTCCTCCATACATATAAAATCATCAAGCCATTACACAAGGTTTATCGGAATAATATATTTGTCCATCATAATAGTGATAAAGTATTTTCTCAATGTATAGTCCACCAACTATATTTTAATATTTAAATTGCCCAATATATGATAATGAAATTAATGAAATCCCATGATAACATTAAAGTTCTCAATGCAAATGTAATTATTTATACCAGGCCCAATAGAAAATAATCACATGTAATGTCCCCTTCTTCTCAGTAAATCCATGAGGAGATGTTTAGCCAATTTTCTCATCCCGATAGGCTAATAAAATAGTAAATAGTAATAGAGATGTTTTTCCAATCACGACTTTATTGGCGGAGAAATGGAGGAAATATTATATTATTTTATGAGCTAAAGTTACTTTATGTTATAAAATAACATTATAAAATAAAAGTGACTTTATAAAGTGATGTTATAAAATTTAAGTGACTTTTATCCCACATTGCTTAACGGAGGTGAATCAACCGACTAAAGAGGCTTTATAAGCGGAGTTGTACTCTCATTTGGGGATGTTATGAGAATATGTTATTGAAGCCATTTCACCTTGTTGCTGATATTCAGTGACTGGATTGTTCTGAGGACAGAAACCCTCGGACTTCGAAGGTTGGACGAAGCCCCGATCTTCCATGAGAGGTAGACTCATTTCAGAGTTTGCCATAGTGTGAATTTGCAGAAATTTTGGTGTGAGTTAATGAGAAACTCTGAAGCAGACTAAGGGACATGTTTGTCCTCGCAGCTGGAGACATCTTTCTTTGGAGTGTTCATTGGCACGAGTTTGGACAAGAAGGAAGTATGGTGTGTTAGCACAAGCATGAGCTTAGTCTGATCATTCACTTCCAGTTTGTAGACATGGAGGGTGAGTTATAAAACCAGGTCGATTACTTATTTCTGTTTACTGAGATCATACGCTGGGATCCTGAGCCGTCAAAAAGGCATGGCGTCATTCTCAATAAAGAGCATCCTGAAGGAGATAATCCACAGCATACGCAGGGGCTGTTTCAACATCTAAATAAGCATGGAATCTCACGAATACTGAATGCATAGCTTCTAGGCATATAAGGACAGAAGATATAGCTTGGACGTCTGGAGTTGAGTCTCATACAGCATGGCAAATACCTGGCAGAATCTGGACTCTGCATTCTATCTTGAGAAATCCACTCAGTAGTCGATTTCCAGGTTCAGATTTATCACTCTGTAACCCTTGGTATTCGCTGTGAATTCTGGGTGCCATCCATGATATGGCAAATTGATTTTGGTATTTGTTTGAAGAGGGCATCTAGAAGTCATGTTACATTTTTGTAATCAGGGTCATTGCATATTTGAAAATATTCCGATTTAGTTACCAAATCTGAAGCTCTTCATTTGCCATTCTCAATGTCATCTTTCAATTTTATATAATGAATGGTAATCTTCTGAATTAGTGAAAAACTTGCTCACAAACAGCGGACGGTTGCAAACTGTTTAACAAAATTACCATGAGCTCGGTTGTTAATCTCTGATTGATGCTATGAATGTTATTTCATGCCAAATGTTTGTCTTAATGCCTCTGTAAGTCTAGTGCATTTCCAGTATGATATGTCTGCCAAGTGTTTCTACAAATGCTTGAAGACATTTGAGAGGGAAGTCTGATTCAATTTGCTAAGTGCTTGGGTTTATATCTTCCTAATATAAGTAAAATATCAGATTTCTATTATCTTCCAAGTGTTTGACAGAATCCCTATGCAAGGAATTTGTATTTTAAAATGTGTTTTTGACTCAAGAACTCGGAAATCTCAGTTCAGACCCTGCTCACCCATTTGTTTGATGAAATGCCTATGAGACAAAACTGAAAACTTGAGGACAGAATCGATAGGGGATCTTACATCACGGCATTGTGAAGAAATATAAATCACCCACTTAATATTCAATACCTTTATTTAAATAGCCCTTCAACCAAAGTGAGAGATTTCTTTACTCGCCCAGTAGTCATAATATTCATAACAGTAGTGGTGGCCATTTCAATCTGCTCTGTATCTTGTAAATCTTTCAATCGTTATGCTCCAACTGAGAAACTTGTGTAGATCAGTTCCACTACCAAAAATGGTAACTTCATGTTTCCAGCCTAAGTCTGTAAATCTGAGAAACTCCTCAGAGGTATTAATGAAGAAAATATAAAACTATTCCATATCCTTCACCAATTTCCAAAGTTCCCTTTTAAATAATTGTTTTCAGTTTGATCGAAGCCAAATTCAAATTTAGCAGAAAAATAGAGGAGAAGGTGACGATATTAAAAGCTGTCAGTAAGGGTGGATTCAATATTTTCCAAATCTTTTTATGCGAATTCCGAAACCCTTCCTTTTATCACTTCTCTTCATTCTGGCTTCTATTCTCACCGAAGGGTTTGTTTACTCAATGCAAAAACCACTAAAACAGATTGGCCATTCTCCTTTGGCAATATCAAGTTGCAGAGGGTCGAGTGACGAAGGATTCTACAGATATCAAAACAGTGAGAAGGCGAATAAGGTCGAAGTAAGCAAGTGAGTATTCTTCTATCCTCGTATACTTAGCAGGTTGGCTGAAAGTATCGACTTTTAGGACTTTATTTGTAATTGTGGGAATAGAGGTGGCTGTAATCTCCAAAACTGAAAATGGAGTCCCCCATTTTATTCAAAGTTGAAAAACCCTAAAAGACAGGTAGCTTTCCTCGGGGTTGTGACTGAACAAAGGATGCAAGAAATTCTGAGACACCCATATCATGCTGGTTAAAATTATCTCGGGTATTCTGGGAAGGGATTTTATCACAGCTAACCACAAGTATAGGGTCAACACTGAGATCCCAGCGGTATTCCTAGCAATCCTATTGCATGTGGCTTGAATAAAATAACTGCAAAACAACTTTGTCGAAAAGTGTTTCATAGGGATTTCTTGATAGATATGACCAGAATTCTCAGAAACATTGATGAGAATCTCATGATTCTGAGACAAAAAGATTATGATATAGCAATCATAAATGGTCACCCTCCTAAAGGATACCCAATCTTGGACATAGAAGATCACAGAATATTTAAAAGTAGGAGATTTGGTATCAGAAAGAAGATTGACTTCTTGATGAAGCTGTATAAACTCAGACATAATGAGGGGCCAACCTGGGTTCAAGACTTTCTTAAAGAAGAGAACTTGGTGACCGAGGATGAAGGAGAGTTGAGACTTTGCAGTATGGAAGTTGGACTTTTAACCATTTTTTATTCGCAGGGACCTCCACCTCAGGGCATAGAAGCATGGGATCTGGACTGGATAGCGGAAGAAGTAGCATTAAGAACTCGGCAGAAATTGAGAAGGATTGAAGAACAAAAAGGCCAATCTACAGTCTTCATGCAGAGGACAACAGATGTTGCTGCTGCTGGGGGCAGATTGGGAAGAGGCCGTGGTTGTGGTCGTGGTTGTGCGGGCAGAAGCTCAGCAGATGGATCCTCCTCTACGAATGCAAGATTATATTTATTCTAAGATCATAATGTTTACTCTTAGCAGTTGCAGCTCTTTTATATGACTTAGAAACTGATATTAGTATTGTGGATTTTTGTATTTTGGGACTTTCTAATCACTCATTTTGTTTTGAGAAGTGATTAGTTATTAATATATTAAAGTTGCTTATAGTTTTTGTCTTCAGCAGACTTAAAGCTTAGATCTTTACTTGTTTCCGGGAATGTTGTTATAATCTTCAGACTGGTTTTGCTGTTTTTAGATAGTTAATGTATGTATATTCTGAACTACTTTTTAATACAATTATGGCAATAGCCTTTTATCAATCAAAAAAAAAATGTTTTCAGTTTTGTCGTTGGCGCACAGTTATTTGCTAGTAACATTAATTTTTCTTTTTAAGTGAAGTCGCTTTAATTAATTATTATTAATATTACCTTTTAATTTACTTTTACGTAATAATATTAAATAATTAATTTTAATTTCTTTTACACCATTTTAACCTTCAAGAATAGAATAGGACATTACAACACAACATTCACATCATGGCAACTTGCCCCTTATACCACAAGTGGCAGGAACATCCTAATCTCTTATCTTCTAATCGCCTCATTTGTCTAATAAGTCGCAGCCTTCACATAATTAATAATGTTGTTCTTTATATCACTTCTTTTAGTTGTAATATAGATCACTGCTATTTTCTTATATTCGCTGCTCATTATGTCGGCCATATCAGACATAAAGATATATGGTGAAGTTGGCCCAATAGATATGCTTTGGGTGCGTAACAAGGATCTGATTTTAACGATTTCTGTGTATTATTAGTAATATCTCATGGGAGTTGGCCAAAACTATTAAGTTCAAATCACCAATATCTCCATTCATATTTCTATTTATAGCTTTGCTCCCTGGATATGTAGTATATTTTGACAATGATTTACAGATCGCTCCTCTGGGAAAATTGTGAAGTCTCGAGGCAAGACAATTTTCCTAAGGCACAAATATCCTTCATGGTGGGGGCATGACAGTCACTGATATGTTTCAGCCAGGAACACTATCATAATCACTTTTTTTCAAGTCAGGCTTAATTTAACCAGTCAAGATTTCCTACACACTTTTGTGCCTTGCCACAAGCATTCGCAAAAAATTGTCTAAAAAATTCTTCTTTCAAGTAGGACCATCATAATGTATTTTGAGCACGTAATGTGGCTTGGTTTGAATAAAAATGAATATAAAAACAGAAAGAGGAGGAAGATACCGTGGAAACAATGATGATGATAGAATTTTCGTTTTTGTGAGATTCATTCCCGGTATTTTTAAATCGGCCCAAGATGACCTCAATGAATGGTCATTACACTAACTACCATTTTCCTCATTTATATTGCTAATAGTTACAAGGCTAGAAGATGGAAACACCAAAGCAGCGGATTACATTCACTGTTCCACCCCCCATTAACAAATGCTTAAGGTACTTGTGTGCTGAGCAGGTTCCCTTCCCTTGAAATTATTATGTAATGTCCTCTTTTTGAAATAGCATTTAATAATAAATAAATTATACTAAAATAAAAATTTAAAAATATAATATAATATAATATAATTAAAATTTAATTAAGTTGTGATTCCCTCAAACGTGAGATACAAAAGGGAGAAAAGTTCATTTGAAAGGGGAGAGGGAGGATGGAAGAAGGAATGGAGCAGATGAATCAAGAAATGATCCATACACGAAGAAAGGAATGGAAGAAAATAAGGAAGTGAATCTTTCAAAGGGCAGAAAATATGAAGGGTTGTACACTTTTAAAGGGTGGTAATTGTGAAAGGTTGTGACTCTTGCAAAGGGCACCCATGATGAAGAAGTGTACACTTTCATTAGAGGAGAACCGACAAGAGAGATAAATTTGGAAAATAATTTATTATTCTCAAAGGCAGCAATAGTGGGTTGTGACTCTTACACCAATAAAGTATGAAAGAGAAATTTTTCAAAGCATTCAAAGATCACTTATCAATCATCACTCATGAATACAACAAGCAATCATCAATTATCAAATCAAGCAAACAATCAATCAGCATATCATTACTCTAACAAATCAATATCCATTCAATCGTCATTCAGCAATATATCAAACTAGCATTCATGGCATCATCACTTATCAATACCTCAAATCACCCAATCAAAGGAACTCATTCAATCAAACAATCATACAAATATCAATCATTCAACAGCAATCCATCAAGAAATGGAAGTCGATCTGTTTGCAATAGAAACAGATTGCAGCAAATAATAATATTCAGAAATATAATTGTAGCAGCCAGTTGAGAAGAAATTTATTATTTTCATCAAATGCATTTGATTGAAAATAGTCTAGCCGATTCCTTGAGAAATCATGTCTTGGATTTATAGAAGGTTTAGCAAGTGAGAATTGGGAAGGATGGCCAGCCTTCCAAGTTCACAAGAGCTGAAGGACCAGAAATCCTTCATGCATCTTATCAAGTACACCACCTCGAGATGGATGGACCAGAAATCTTGCTATGCTTGTGGGCAAGGAGTTTGAATGGACCAGGAGTCCATTCCGGCTCTTGAGCTTGAGCTTGATTGAGGACAGCCAGCCTCCAAGGTGGACTGGGGAATGGAATGGAGAGCCATGCTCTCGCAATACAAAGATAGACCATCCTTGAAATTGTTGTTTGCAAGCATTTCCAATGAATTCCTTGACTCTAAGGATTATATCTTGCACGAAAACATTGATTATATTAGAGTGTACAGATTCAGATATGAATAATGCTGTCATGGATTCTTGATACTTAATGTTTTTAATGTCAGTTTCTACTTTCTAGTGATTAATATTGTTTGCAGCCCCTAAACCAGGAATATCCTGTAAAAGACATTACAATTAGTAATACTAATTTTATTATAATGTTGTATTGGTAAAGAAATACAATTCTCATCTTAAGTTGAGACAACTGTTTCAGGACTAAATTCAGGTAAATCCCAAAAAGGGACATTACATATTAGTAAAATGTCATTACTGTAATGATTATTTCAAAATGTGGATGTCATCATGAGATGATTAAAAAAACACAAGTTCAATCCCACAAAAATAATAAATCTAATTAAAAATGCATGTGGAAGCCTTCACTTTAAATAAATGATGATGGTCTTTCGATTGCTACTAATGACAAGTAGATTTTTCTGTTATGCCTCCTAATATCTACAATCTATAAAATATAGTTCAAGATGAATCTGACATGGTGACAACCTTCTCTGCAAGCTTCATTTTATGCTAGAGGAAGTCAAACTTGCTGTACATATAAATCTAATATCCTTTGCTTCAGGCACATAATGCTTTGAATTCCTGAAATGTGCAACATCTTCATTAACATCGATATTTTCCTCCTCAAAACTCAGTGTAATATACATCTCTATTCTCGGATTCTTAGAATCCTGCATCAGATCAACTCGGTACATCCTTCAATTCCAGCATTCACATTTTGCAGCCTGCAAGAACTCTGCTTCTGTGAGTGCATTCAGACAGGAGCACAATCTCAGTTGCTACAAATTCTGTCTCGGTATCTTCTTCACTACATTTCCTACTATTTACTTGCCACCAGTACATCCCTAGTAACATTTTGAATGCTTTGTTGCTCCTCTTTTTCAACAGGAATCAATTTCCAAAACCTCAACATATGAGTTTGTCTCATCTAGTCATGATCGGTATCAACACTGCAATGCAGACTTCAGACAACCTGGAAACAACACCCGGACTTCTCATCCTGGTTATCATGACTAATATCTTTTGATGCACTGACTCCGCAGTTAGTTTTAAGCAATCCATCCACAATTATCATTGCTACAATATTCCATAATTTGACACTTTTTTAAGAATTTTCTTTGTTACACATCATGTGTTTGTTCAGATTTATTACAAAAACATCACACTTGCTCTTTCACCATCTCATCTGCATTTTCTAGCCTAATTTCTTTAAGTCCCTGTTTTAAGGAGCACAAAAGATCCGAAACTTTCTATCACTAATGACAGAGAATGGTTTAAAATAGATAACATGCCAATAACAGGCAAATGATCCTTTTAAAGGTTACTATTTTCTGTTTCTTCATCCTCGTTAAGTACTGGGGGTCTACTGTGTACCAAAGGAATTTTTTGTGACAAATTTTTTTTCTGGTATTGTGCATTTCTCACACTGATCCTTGATTCTTAACCACTACCAGCAATGATATGAATGATTTTCCAAATAACTAACACTGCCCTGCATCTCCACCCAACCATCATGGTCGCTAAAATGTGATCCATATAGAAGATCGAAAAAAAAAAAGACAAGATAAAGTGCTCCAAGAGAACAACTCCAGATAATAGTCTTTTGGTCTTCATTTTTCTAGCTTCTAGGCATTTCAGTCTCGTGCCACCTTAGATACACTGGGCTCACCCTCGCATTTTAATATTAACTTTTTTTCTAACAACTTAAAACTTAACCCTTGGTCATAACTCAATGGAGGATGCATCTTACAAATACAAGATTTAAATCTTCAAAATAGTAAATTGTTCTATCAAACATTAACCCAACAAATTTGACATTTTTTCAATTTAACCATGTTTGGGCAAAAGAACTAAAAAGTCGATTCAAAAGATCATACCATAGGTTACGACAAACATTGGCAACGTGAGCCTTTGAAACTGTTCAAAACTCTCAAGCGTGATGCAAGATATTCTTGTACTTATTTGATGAAAAACTGTTGTAGTTATTTGATGAATTGATGATCACTTGCTTACTATATAATCATTGCTATCAAATTTTTCAGTAACCAAATACAACCCTCCACTAACCTTTTAATCCTCGATTTTCACATCAAAGAACATAAGGATTATGTATAGATGTTTATAAAATTTGTTTCCTCGGGACCAAAGTTGTCTTTTATTGGTTGATGTGCATCTCTGGCATGGTTAAATGATTTTGTGAATGTATCCTAAAGCCAATGTATGATAATCTGACACAAAGACGAAAAAAAAGAATTGCATAATGGAGCTCAAAACTCCAGACGTGAGTAAATAAGGTATGTACAAATGCATGCTCATACGTATATTTTGTGAGGTCCCCATAATTTGAAGAAAAAGAAAATTGAAAGTTTGCAGAAAATTTGAACATAGTAACAATAAATATATCCAACATCTTGTTGACTTCCGGAGAGAATTATATCCAAAAATTAGTAAATAAATTAGATGCAAATGCATGTTCATAAAGATACAGACAGGAAAGATAAAGCACTTTATGAGCTACGCAGAGTTTGAAGAACAGGAAAAGGTAAAAAGTTGGCAGAAAATTTGAAGACGGCAAAGGTAAGTATATCATCTGGTTAGTCAAAATTGTCGGATTATTCGTGCAGAGTGCAACAGAGCACCGGGTTGCTTAACGACTTCTAAAAGGAATACATCTAACATCGCCTCAGACACCTCTTAAATAATAAACATGAATAAGAAGAAATCTGTTGGAGAAATGAGGGGCTGTGATCCTAAAAACTTACAGGGGCTGCAAATTTCGGAGCAGGTACCCTCGTATAGGGCTCTCGTCAAATTTCATCTTCATCTTCGTTTCCCCATAAACTCATTTGCCCTGCCCAATGCCCACTCAATTATTCAAAAAGTATGGAGCCCTGTCATATGCTTTGCAAATTTCCGCCTCCACATCCATACTTTGATGTTAAGGAAGAAACCCCACCATCCTCCCCCTCTGGTTTATATGCTCTCGAGACAAACAGGATTATACCCAGAAAAGAATAATATAATTTGGAGAGAGAGAGGGGTAATCACAGCTCATAACTATGTTTATCTCACAAATCTCGTCGATTATATTGTGTTACCTGAAATTAGATTTAAAAACACACAATGGAGAGATGAAATTCGGCTTCATACAAAACATTTATCCAATATGACCTAAGGATATTAGGTCTTTCCCTCTTTAAACTTTTGTGTTATGGTGAAAATTGACCATCTATGCACTTTTCTCTTAATTTTTGGTTTCTTTGATTGGGGTGTTCTAAATCTATTGATTCGTACTTGTTTTTTCTCAATTGAATCCATTTTTATCATTTAATTTTTAGATATTTATTTTTCGATTTTTAAACTTGTTATATACCTTTTTATAAGAGATTTATAAATATAGTCTAAGTTAATTTTATAATAGTAAATTTGATTTTGAAATTTAAATTATATATTGTTAATTATTTTATGAATCATTAATTGATATAATATATATGTTGATTTGTCTTTTTGGTCAGTGTACTCCAACATGTCCATTCATTCATTTGAAATCATATTAGAATGTTGGAGATCATTTATTGATAAGAGAAGAATGTTTTGATCTAAGGGCTAGAAGGAAAATATATTGTGTACATTTGTCTTCTTGTGATTTGATCAAATGTATGTTGTAAACATGCTTGATGTTTTCAAACCTTCACTCAAAGCTATAAAGTCAATACATCAAGTGGTCTAACCAGGGAAAATATGAACCTGTGATCTAAGTGATTATTTACATATATTTGGGAACACTATTAATCTTGTGGTAGTGTGAAACATTCTTTTTCTATTAAATATAAAGCAAAAAAAATTGTACATAATCACTAGTGATATACTCAATTTATGTCTAGGAATGACACAGTATCCAACTAAGATAGGCTAGCTATATGCTTACATCAGTATCTCAAATCCTAATACATATCTTTATAATGTCCCAGTAAATACAAGATCAAGTATAATATCTTTATATTGTTCCAGGCTCTACAAAATTGGAGAATTAGTACACGAGTCTTGATCAAATAAGAAAATATAAACAACATTGCATTAGTCTTCCTCTGTGTTTTGGAACTAGGCAGTCCAGCTCATAGGCATCTCCTTACATTTTTTAATATTATCCCAATCGGCTCAGAGCATTACTTCCTCTGCAACAAGGAGCGCGAGTTGTGCAATAACTAGAGGATTCACCATCTCTGCCTTGGTGATTGAGCTCTCTCTTTTTGACAGACCCTCTCTCCTTCTTTCTTTTTCTAGATCATGAAGTTATTAAGCTCTATCTCAAATGGATTTTTTTCCTCAATGCTCCTAGTCCATGTATATCCATTAGAGATATCCCAAGTAAAAAGTCTTGTGGCTTCATTTTGTAATAACTTTTCAAACTTATCCTTAGCCATTCTCATAGTTATAGTCACCTACAAAACAACATTGTATGTTATGAGTCTCTTGAGAGACTCAATAAGCTCTCTAGATCTATCACCAAAAATATTATCATTCCTAATTTTCAAAAATTGCCCATAGCACTTCCAAGGAAAAGATAGACCAAAGGATATTAGACCCCTTCCTAAGATTATAGACATAGCCAACTACTACATCCCATCTACTGATAGTATCATTAATTTTTATACCAAACATGTTCCATATCTTCTAAGCAAACATATAGTTAAAGAAAATATGCTTAACATAATCTAGCATTCTGCAGAAGGAACAAACATTAAAATTGTTAGAATTCATAGAATTCTATCACCAAGATCCACTGCATGCAAATAACTTGTTACAAAAGCAAAAATTGGAGACAAAACTCAAAATGATCTGAAAGACAAAATATTCATTCAGAGAGGGAATGATCAAATACAAAGAGATCAATCCTTATAAAGGAGATCGAACACAAGAAGGCGGAGAAACCTAGATTGCATTATAATAATTAATAAAGAATTAATTATTATATGCCTAAAGTTTGGATTAAGTAAACTAGAGATAATAAGTGACTTTAATAATTAATTCAAATGATTTAATTAATAAGAGAATTAACTTATTACTCTAACACCTCCCCTTAAGGTTAACTTAGGGAGAAGCTAAAACCTAAAAACAACTACTAAAAGCAGGAAATTTGGGTCCCGGCAACAAGGCCTGATCATGTACCCAATCACAACCAAATCTTTATAAAGTGGAGAAACAGAGAAAACCACATGGGAAAAACTCTACTCCAAAAAGAGGTGGAAAAAGCATGGAGAAAAGAAATGGCTCAAGAGACTCTCTCAAAACCATAAGTACAACCAACCCCCCATGAGAGAGGATCGAGACTCCAAAGCCCCCCAGAATGATAGAACCCCTGTGTTGATAATCGAATCAATATGGCTCCACTACGAAAGAAGCAAAGGCACTGGACGAAGAAGAGGAAACCCCTAAATATGAGGAGAAACTCGAAGGCCTAGCTGATGCTCAAAAGAAAATTCATGAGACTCCTGTAATGGAATCTCCAATGCAGGTGGGCCAATAGATGTGTTGAATCTATCATCTAAGAGGAGATGAATGTCCTCTGATATGTCCTCAACAACTGGACTAGGTGGCTTGATGCATGGAGCGATGATGGCAGGTAATGTTGAAGAGGAATCATGTTGAACAGATATAAACTCAATAGGAGCTGGAGGTGTAAAAGTCACAACACTGGTCTCAAGAACAATACATAAGTTCAAGTGACTTGACTTCACCTCAATAGGCTCTCATGAAAAAGGAGAGTTGTTCTATGATAGTGGAGATGGTGGACCAAAATGAGATAAGGAGTAAAAGTGGGAAGAATGATCAACTGTCCATGTTGCAACAATATTGCATGTCTCATTGTCTCTGATGTGTACTGAATCCGGAGTAAACTCAATTGTCTTCCCTATCCCATTGTGAGTAATCTGATAGATAGAGAGAAGGTTAGAGGATAAAGATGGAACATATAGTACATCATGGAATGAACCATCGTCAATTTCAATAGAACCTTTCCCACATACACTCATAACAGTGTTATTCCCCATTAAAATGTGTGGGGTGGGAGAAGCCTCAAAAGACGAGGATAAATCTCAAGAAGATGCCATATGGTGTGAAGCACCTGAATCTAATAGTCATCTAGAAGAGTGTGGAAAAGCGGTTGCACATAATGCATGACCCTTTCCATTGTCTCATCCATCTATCTGTAATGATGATCAAGAAGAAGACATGTGAGAAGTAGAAGAAGGAATATCAATGTTTCTCTTCTGAAGAAGAGCTTGCAAATCATAAATTTGTTTTGCATATCCATCTATCTTCTTCTCATAACAATGAGACCCATCATGATTGGTATTTTTATAATAAGCACACTGAGGTATTTTTGTCTTTGATTTCCCCCTTAGGAGGAGGTGGGCCAAAGGAGTGTTAAAATATACAATCCTTCCTAGACTCTGTGATCAATGATATATGTTTCTTCTCCGGCTTTCCTAAAGATGGGTGAGCTACCAATGCATGGTTTTGTGATCCTGCGAGAGAATCAAGTTGAGATAGCTTTGCCTGTTGGGTATGTGCAAGATCATGAGGGGCTTGTGTGTGTGACATTACACCTTCATGAAATTAGGATCAATAACAACAATTCTATGGAAAGAAAAATCAATTTAATCTAAGAATTGCAATTAAATCCATGACATCTCATGGTTCCCTATCTAAGATTTGTTAAGAGAGCTCTTAGCCTTAATCTCTCTCAAGGACAATCCTAGAATGAGAAATTGATAATAAACATGCTCAAATCTAGCTCAATTCTCTCAAATGATGTGTGATCCTAATTCAAGTGCTCATGATATGCTCCTAAAATCAACAATTTACTTCTACAAATGATCAAAATGCTATGCAAATGCTCAATTCCTATCAAATGCTCTCAAATTGCCTATAATAAGGATGCTTTGCTCTTGAATTTCTAGGACATGAAATGCATAGAAAATGGCTTGTATTTATAGCAAATTCCCAAGGGTAGGGGGTAGAGTGAATTAACCATGGGTTAATCGTTGGTTGAGTTTGATCCCTCAAATGGTTTCAAATGGGGAGACTATTTAAATGGTTGTCCTCAAAGGGTGGGACAAGAAGACAAGATCCTCAATTCTCATTGGTTGATGAATTTGAGTTGAAAGAAATTAGGAATTATTTAATTTAATCATTTAATTAATTTAGCCATGTAAGGGTAAATGGGTTGGATTTTATTTTTGATTTAAAACTATACAATTAATTGATTAAAATCAATTATATAATTTGATTGATTCTGCTTAGGCTTAAATTTGATTATTTGATTTCATGATTAATTAATCCTTTGATTTTAATTTGATTTTGTCCAATTTGCTTGATAAATGTCCATTTGAATGATTTTAATCCATTTTGACGCATTTTGATGAAATTTAGGGCAATTGGCTATGATTTGCAGATTTGGATGATTAAGAGACACCTGGTCAATTTTAGGTGTCTACAGGGCCAAAAAGTGGCAATGTGAAAAAAATCAACTTTTCACTCGTCCAAAAGCGCATGAAAATATTTGTTGACTTTTTAGTAGGCCTAGGTGTTAATACACCTAGGCAAACCTGACATTAAAGCACAGTCCTAATTGGGTACCCAAAACCTATGGCATAAATCAAAACCCACGAGTCGTTTTCCTCATTTCTCTCATTATTTTAGGATTGGAAAACGGCTTGATATATCCTATACTCAATTTTTTCGGGTACTTGATTTCTCTAACAACAAATTTGACTCCACAGTATATATGGTAAGTAAATTCTTGGTATATTTTGATTAATTTATTTCATTTTGATGTTAAATGAAGTTTTTTTGGTTGAATTAGGGTTTTGTATTTATTTTTTTAATAATATATGAAATCAATTTGAAATTTATATTTATTTTTTATTTAATCAGGCATGGCTGACAACAATGAAGAAAATAACCCTCCCCCACCAAATAACGATCCCCAAAACAATCCAGAACCGCTTCAAAACCCTTGATCTTTAGAGGATTTGATACAAGACAATTTGAACACTATACGAGGCTTCCAAAACACATATCAGAATATACCTACATTAGGTCCCATGCTTGCCACCCTAAATACAATTGTTGAAAACATTGACACACTTACGCGACAACATAATGTTTCTCTTCATTGGCGTGATGATATGCATGCCCAATTTGATGATGGGCTTGACCATGATGGGGTTGCGACCCTTAATATAACTAAAAAATATATATCCTCCCTTTTTTGAATCCTAAAATCGGATTAAAAGTTGACCCCCAAAAGCTCAAATTATCAATTAAATGGTGCACAAACAATGCAATACTGTTAAGAAGAAAATATGGATAGGGTTTGGAACAATGTTGGTTTGCTCATAAAAGTGACCCTATACCATATTCATCCATTTACATTTAATTTGTAATTGATAAGGGGTGTAAATCTGGAAATGATTGCAAAGGAGAATGGAATAAAATACTTACCTCTGAAAAAGAACCTGCTAAAAACCATGTCAGACGGTCTCAGAAAATGTTGATTTTCTCAATCCTAAAACCAAAACTGCAAGATCTGCAAAACCCATAAATCTTTTTTTATTCTGAGAAAGGTCAATTTTGACCTATGAGAATGTCGACCTTGACCCATAATTTCCAATTCTGACCTAGGTCAGGGTTGAGGTCATCCTTAACCTAGGTCAGGGTCGACCTTGACCTCAAAATGTTACCCTTGACCCCAAAAAGTCAACCTAGACCTGCACTGCTCTGATGGAAAATATGTTCGCAGATCCCGAAAGTTTGCCGAAAAGGGTATCTAGATCTGAACTTTAATTCATTGTCCCAAACCTGTACCTGCAAGGAAAATGGTTTGTTTGTTGTGGGCGAGGGGTTTCCCTTGGTCAAACCCCGGTTTTGGAATTAACCTTAAAATATAATTGAAATTGCATGAATGAAACAAAGTAAATGAACAAATTCACCTTGCTTGTAGAAGTTCTTGTAGCATATTCAAATCCGTGGATCCACAAGTATGTATACACCAAATGGATGTAGGATGCCTCAAATCAATTTCATGTAGATCTTCGACACCAATCTTTAATGGATCTTGGAAGAGGAAGAGGCTTGGAGGAATGTGGATGGAGAAATCTTCAACAAGAGGGCTCCATAGAGCTTGAATCCTTCAATGGCTACCAATGGATCTCCTTGATGAAGTGAGTGCTTGAG
>MU223453.1:2027353-2052595 GCA_018584345.1 Thuja plicata | reverse complement strand
TTTAATCTTTTTGATTTGAACTATACAATTGAAAAATCAATTGCATAATTTGATTAATCCCTTTAGGCTTGAATTTAATTATTTGATTTTATGATTATTTGATCTTTTAATTTGATTTGATTTTTGTACATTTGATTTGATCCATTTGTTTTGCATTGAGATGACATTTTGAAGCATTGAGCTGAGATTTATAGTTTGGAATGCTTGAGATACACCTGGTCAATTTTAGGTGTCTACACCCTTTATCAATTTATAAAACATATGCCAAACTCAACCCACATTGTTTTGTAACATCATGCTCAAAATTTATTGTCCTCAGTCACACACCTTGGGGACACTCAGGTTGAGCGTGGTTGTGAGCATTCCAATGACTCTGTGGGAAAAATGGGTTGTCACTGGTATTTACTTGGCCAATCAGAGCCGATGGAGCAGACGATTTTATGCTAGGATGGATGGTTTGAAAGATACACTATGGAACTACTTTCAATTGACCCTCACTACAAGTTTTAGCATCGACTAAGATTGCCTTGCCAAATTCAAATGAAGTCAAATCGCCCAAAATCAAGAGAGATTGTTGTATACCTTAGCAACATGATCTTGTATCCCTTGATGGTTTGTTGATACCTCTCACGAGGTCTGAGATACGATCCTTGGAAGATCACTGCCCAATCGTGCTTAGTGCACCTTGGGGACACTTGGGTCGAGCGTGGTCGTGAGTGTTCCAGTGACTCCGTGGGTGGAATGGGTTTGTCACTAGCGTTTACCCGACCAACCGGAGCTGATGGAATAGACAATTTGATTCCAGGATGGATAGTTTGAAAGATACACTATGGAGCTACTTTCAACTGACCCTCACTGCAAGTTTTGACATCGACTGAGATTGCCTTGCCAAATGCAAACGAAGTCAAATCACCCAAAACCAAGAGAAGTTGTTATAGACCTCGGAAACACAATCCCGTAGCCCCTGATGGTTTGTCGACACCTCTCACGAGGTCCAAGATATGAGCCTTAGAATATCGTTGCCTAATGGTGCTTAGTGCACTTTGGAGACACTTGGGTTGAGCGTGGTCGCAAGCATTCCAATGACTCCGTGGGTGGAATGGGTTTGTCACTGGAGTTCCGTTGGTGGAAAGGGTTTGTCACTGGCATTTACTCGGCCAATCTGAGCTGATGAAATAGATGGTTTGATGCCAGAATGGACAGTTTGAAAGATACACTACGGAGCTACTTTCAACTGACCATCACTGCAAATTTTGGCATCGACTGAGATTGCCTTTACAAATGCAAATGAATTCAAATCGCCCAAAACTGGGAGAGGTTTTTGTATAACTTGGCAACACAATCTTGTAGCCCCTAACATTTTTTTGATACCTCTCACGAGGTCCGAGATATGAGCCTTGGAAGATCACTGCCCAATCGTGCTTAGTGCACCTTGGAGACACTTGGGTCAAGCGTGGTCGTGAGTGTTCCCGTGACTCCATGGGTGGAATAGGGTTATCACTAGAATTTAACAGGCCAACTAGAGCCATTGGAGCAGACAGTTCAATGTTAGAATAGACGGTTTGAAATATACACTATGGAGCTACTTTTAACTGAGCCTTACTGTAAGTTTTGGCATCGACTGAGATTGCCTTGCCAAATGCAAACAAAGTCGAATCACTCAAAATAGAGAGAGGTTGTTGTAGACCTCAGAAACACGATCCCATAGCCCTTGAAATTTTTTTTATACCTCTCACAAGGTTAGAGATTCAAGCCTTGGGAGATTGTTGTCTAATCGTGCTTAGTGCACCTTGGGGACACTTGGGTCGAGCATGGTCACTAGCGTTCTAGTGACTCTGTAGATAGAATGGGGTTGTCAATAGCATTTACTCGTCCAACCGGAGCAGATGGAGCAGATGGTTCACTGTCAAGATGGACAGTTTGAAAGATACACTACGAAGCTACTTTCAACTGACCCTCACTACAAGTTTTGGCATCGATTGAGATTGCCTTGACAAATGCAAATGAAGTTAAATTGCCCAAAATTGATAGAGGTTGTTGTAGACCTTGGGAACACAATCTCGTATCCCCTGATGTTTTTTCAATACCTCTCACAAGGTTCAAGATATGAGCCTTGGAAGATCATTGCCCAATCGTGCTTAGTGCAACTTGGGGACACTTGGGTCGAGCATGGTCACGAGCGTTCTAGTGACTCCATGGGTGGAATGAGGTTGTTATTAGTGTTTACCCAGCCAACCAGAATTGATGGAGCAGATGCTTCAATGCTAGGATTGACGGTTTGAAAGATATGCTATGGAGTTACTTTCAACTGACCCTCACTGTAAGTTTTGGCATTGAATGAGATTTCCTTGACAAATGAAAACAAAGTCAAATCGCCCAAAACTAAGAGAGGTTGTTATAGACCTCAACAACGCAATCCCGTAGCCCCTGATGGTTTGTCGATATTCTTGCGAGGTCCGAGATACGAACCTTGGAAGATCGTTTCCCAATCGTGCTTAGTGCACCTTGGGGACACTTGGGACGAGCGTGGTCGGGACCATTCTAATGAATCTGTGGGTGGAACGGGGTTTTTACTGGCATTTACCCAGCCAACCAGAGACAATGGAGCAAACATTTTGATGCTAGGATGGATGGTTTTAAAGATACACTACAGAGCTACTTTCAACTAACCCTCACTATACAGTGAATCATTTACATCTATCATGTATGTATCCATCTACACTTATGATGCAGAGGCTTTGAGAAATCCAAAAATTGGACAACAAGACTCCACACCTTTGTAAAACAATCCTAAGGTCTCACCGTGTACCCAAGGGATTCCACTTGATCCAAGATGTCAAATGAATTTGAAATGACACAAGGCTAACCACAAGACTTCCTAGGGTCCCAACAAACTCCAAACAACTTGTCTTGACAGGTTACAAGTGCATAATCTGTGACTTTCAAAGACCAGTTAGCACCTATTGATGAAACTTGATTCAAATGAACTTTCAGAGCATCAAAGATTGTTTGAAATGATGAAAATAATATCCTTAAAGCATTAGAAACAACAATCAAACTAGTGGGAATTAAAACCATGCAAATGACATAAGCAAATAATTAAAAATTATGAGTTTTCATTGCCTATTTTTGAGAAAATCTATACTTAGATCCCTTGTTGGAACTATTGGCCACCCATACATGATTTTGGTCCTAAGTCCTTATCAAGACTTCTAGGACATTTAACTTTTAAATCAAATTGATTGTTACAAATTACCATTATAAGCTTCAAAAGATCTCAATTAACCATTAAGGATTCTTTTATCCTTCTATCTCTGATTGGATCCATGGTGACCCTAGGTGTCTTCATAGGTGCTCCTGCACAAGTTACAATCCACATTAAAACCCAAGTTTATTGGCTCAAAATAGAATCTAAGAAAGGTGAAATTAATGTATTGAAGGCATAATGAGTCTGCTTCGTGTTCGGTAGTGTTTGCGTCAGCTTTGTAACTACGTTTAGGATGTCTGTAATGCTTTATTTCTCAGTTTTGCATTGATTATCTTGAATCATGAGTTGAGTATTGATCGTGTGTTGTTGTTTGCATGTCTTGCAAGTTGATTTCCTAGATATCACATTTATATCACATCATCCCACCACCAGTGGGTTGATCCGATAGCTGGATGATAGGGAGATAGCACATATTGACAGTCTAGGGCTTTTGCATCTTTGTGAGGTACCCAAGATCCAGATAAATAACGGATTATTAGGATCCTTAGTGGAGCATTTCCATTCAAAAATGAACACCTTCCACCTTCCCCAGGGTGAGATGATAGTGACACCTGAGGATATATACATGATTCTCTAGATACCCTTCCATGGTCCCAAAGTAGAGTACAATGTGTAGCCGAGAGTAGGGACAACGACCCTGAGAGACATATTTCAAGATGACTTAGTCATGGGTCGATCTATCCCGTGGGAGGAGCTGATCAGAGTATACGGGCCAGGGCACCAATTACCAGTGGTTCTAGTAGCCTTCCTTGGTTGCTACCTTATGCCAAATTGTGGTCAACACAGTTTGGAGTGCGGATGGGGTCGAATGTTACAGCGTATGTTAGCCGAGCCTGTCCATTTTGGATGGGGTCAATGTATGCTAGCTCACATATATCATGAGATGCATGAGATCACCTATAGAGAGGCAAAGAGTATGGCCACTGACATGGTTTTTTTACATGTGTGGGCATGGGAGCACCTGCCAGTTACCAGGCCCATTTGTGATGATCTGAGGCAGCCACTTGAGCCTTACATATACAGATACAGGGGTCTAATTACCCAGCCCACGCTGGGTAAGATAGAGTAGTGGTGAGCTCAGTTGGATGATTTGGTAGCCGTAGTATGGCGACCGTGGAGATTGACTGAGCCGTGGGATGATGCTAGAGATCAACTTTGCTATATGCTTTACTCACGGCCACTTATCGACTGTGTTATTACCATTATTGAGCGGTTCCCTCTTACACATGTCTGGCGACAGTTTGGTCATGCCCAAGACATATCTTAGGAGGACTTCCCTTATGCTTGTTTCGCCGATGAGATGAGGAAGGGATGGTCGATCTGATTAGATACTGAGCGATGCATGATAAATGTGTGAGCCCTAGCTCGGACTCGGTGGGATTACCTGAGTTGGGTAGCGGATGGCGACATGACCGTAGATTATAGAGAGTATTTTGTTACTCATCCATTCCCACACTTCATAGAGCCAGTGGGTATGGGAGCACCAACATAGGTAGTGCACCCACATGTGCCACAACAATAGGTACCATTGCCTCCTCCATAATAGATATTGCAACCACCGCCATAGCAGTGACCACAACAGAGGCCACGACCACGCATTGTATAGGTTGACATCCCCACTCGGCAGATGAGGATTTATCCTGGTGCTAGCGGTAGTGGGAGAGAGACAAGATGGAGGACAGCTGCATAGTTGGGTGAGTAGCAGGAGCAGCCAAAGCAGGAGGAGGCACAACAAGAGGAGCCCATGCAGGAGGATCAGCAATAGGAGCAGCCAAGGCAGGGTCCAGTTCTTGAAGACCCTTTATCACAGGTGTGGGATCCTCTGCATAGATCCAGAGAGAGATTCTGGCAACTGTAGAGGTAGGTTGGAGACTTGCAGGTACAAGTTGCCATGTGAGATGCCTGACTGGCGGATAGGGACCGAGAGCTACAAGCTATTCGAGGGCAGTTGTAGAGGGCACTGGAGAAGCTTCGGGTGGAGATAGGACATCAGTCTTCCCGAGAAGCTTATTATTATGCAACATATGTGGGGTGATCCCTGATGAGGGAGAGCAGGTGCCTAGATTTTCCTCATATGCTAGAGGATCAAAAGGTGCACAGGCACCACCTCCTCCAGATATGCCTCCTCCTCCACCTTGTCCACATGATGAGGGAGAGGGCCATAGCTAGAGTTGGCATTTTGATAAATTAGATCACATGATGTATCTGATGCGTTGGCATCCTTGTATTCTATCACCATTTTTGAGATAGATTGCGCTCGAGTAGCACCCATTTTGTATTGTGTCGACACATTATATATATATATATATATATATATATATATATATATATATATATATATATATATGAGCTCATCTTTTGGTATCATTGCATTTGTCATGTTGTACTTTATGAGATATTTTCCTATATGTTTAGATGATTATAAATGCATGCAAATAGATGAACATGTTTTGCATATATGTAGATGTATGGAATGCACATGTATATGTAGATGTACGTAGATGATTTATGTTAATGGATTTGTGAATGGAGATATGTAAATGCAGTGTATATGGTACTAACATCAGATGCATGATGATGGATGCTAACCAAAAGAACTATTTGAAGATCGAGAGTGAGGATCAAACACTTGCCCAGTCACGATGAAGCCCGAGTGATGAAGAAGAACCTCTCAGTGTATGAAATCCAAGAGAACACAATGAAATTTCAAAATGTTGCTGCAAATGCAAGCCTATGTTAGATGCAATCCCTAGGACGTGGTTGTTGGACCCATTGGATAGTTATCATCATAGAGCATTGTTTGGAACATCAGAATTGATACAATCCTTACTAGTGTCACTGCGACCATAGGGATATGAATATGACTTTCATCGGATTAAATATGGGAAACTAACGTAAGCATCGAGACACAAAAGCTGAGATAACCTGGACGTTGTGTCCAATTTTGATAGAGCAAGAGCACACCTGTATCGAGGCATTCAAAGCCAAGATAACCATGAGTGTGCGCTTGTGTAAACAAACAGATAAATAATAAACAAGGAGATAGTACCGACCTCACCTTGGCTTACAAATAAACAAGATTGAGGGATGTGAGGTTGTTTCGCCTTAATGCAGGAGCTCTTATCACATACACCCTATTTATTTGATGTTGTCAAGTCATCAGAAATACACCCAAAAGCAATAGACAAAGAAAAGATCAATGAAATCAATGAGAACAAGTAGCATACAAAGGGAAATCCAAGCATAACGCAACATGTTCAAAGTTTTCGGATGTGTTTGAGAATAGGGGTGTTGAAAAATATCGTTGTGCTTGTGAGTGCATTATGTTTGATTGCTATCGATAGATGTTTACGTTTGTGATATCCAATGTATGTTGAGAAACATAGATACGTCCAAAGATAGTGTTGAAAAACACTATTGACTGTGGTGTTGAAAAACACCTGTTTGTGTCAGTAGAGTGTTGTCCTTTAGAAATGACAAGATTACTGACTAAGGATGCAATAAAATATGGGGACTCATGTCCCTAGGTAACGTCTGATGACTGACTTGACTCTTGTTGCGAGGACAAACACAATTTGGTTTCCCCCAGTCTTATGACTCTAGATCAATGTCAAGTCAAGAGGGTTTGTAGAGAACCCGAAGTGTCACAAAAGTGACTGAAAACTATATACAGACTAAAGCAAAGAATACCAAGACCGAGTTTCAATAGATAGAGAATTTTGAGTATAACTCCAACTGTAATAGATGTGAGCAATCTCAATAGTATGGAAATAGTAGACAGACGCAGTGAGAACCACTGGTGACTGACACAAGAGAGATTCTCGAGTAAAGAGATTGTAGCAATAGATAAATATCAGTAGGCAGACATAGTGAGAACCACTGGTGACTAATGTAAGGGAGATTCTCAAGGAGAGAGATCTTAGTATAAGCAAAGAAATAGTAAGCAGAAATAGTGAGAACCACTGGTGACTGTCGTGAAATAGATCCCAAAAGGAGATAGGATAGTGCCCCTAGACTAGGAGGGTTGGCCCGAAAGTATGATCAATTTCAATCCATGTAAGTTAGTGTCTTGATAGGTAACTGAGAGTATGCGCAAATGAAAGTAGGAAAGCTAGAAAGCAACTGTATAGATCCAAGTGTTGTTGTGATAGATATAGCAATGCAGAACAAGAGGTGTCTGTTTACCAATTTTTCACCGTCTTGGGAGAAAATTTTTTTTTCTATTTTTTTCAGGACATTTTTGCAATTTTTAGTATTTTTTCAAGACATTAATTTGTACATGAGCATTATGAAGATGTCTCAACTGTAGAATATTTTTAGATGAAGGGAATTGATCGGCTCCTTGAGTTTCTCTCCTTCAGTGGTGGAGAGTTGATAGGCGCCGGACACAAATATTGTAATGACAACATACGGACCAAGACAATTTGGTTCAAACTTCCGCTTTTGGACCCGATATTATTGATCCTTAGGGTTCTCCCTTAGAACGAGGTCACCCACTTGGAATTCCCATGGTCAAACTTTCTTGTTGTAGCTCTTAGACATTCTTTTTTGATATGCTCTGAGGTGATCGAACGCCACTTTCCGATGTTCATCCAGTAGTTCCAATTCTTGGAGTCTCAAAACTCTGTATTCTTCATCTGGTATAAGCCTGTGCAAAGAAACCTGAAGAGATGGGAATTCAACCTCTAGGGGTAAAATTTCTTCTGCCCCATATACTAGTGCAAATGGGGTTGCCCCTATAGGCGTTCTGATGCTTTTTTTGTAAGCCCATAACGCAGGATTGATCTACAGGTGCCAATCCCTTCCAGACTTGTTAACCGTATGATGTAAGAATTTTAGAAAATTTTTATTTGAGGCCTCATCCTGTCCATTACCTTTTGGGTAATATATGGAAGAGCAGTATTGTGTGATTATGAACTTTTTGCACAACTCATCCATGATGTTTTTCTTAAATTGTCCTCCATTATCAGTGACGATGGAGGAAGGTATGCCATAGCGACAAATGATGTAGTTCAGAATGAACAGTGAGACTTGTTGTCCTGTCGCTTTAATGAGTGGGACTGGCTCAATCCACTTGGTGAAATACTCTATAGCTGTGATAATGAACTTGTGTCCATTAGAAGATGAGGGGTGAATCTGCCTGATTAGATCAAACACCCACTGTTGAAAGGGCCAATGTGTGACAAAGGGAATGAGTTCCCTTGCTGGAGCATGGATAAGATTGCCATGCAACTGACATTTCTTACAAGCTTTTGCATACCTGATAGCTTCTTTCTCCATATCTGGCCAATAATACCCAGCTCTAAGCAGCTTTTAGGCCAGGGTCAGACCGTTAGAATGAGAACCACAAATTCCTTCATGGACTTTAGACAACCCATGTATGGACTCTTCTTTTTTCTAGACACCTAAGTAAAGTACCATCTAATCCTCGTCTATACAAATCATCGGCCACTAGAACATACTATTTTTCATTTCTGGTTAGTCCATCATGAATGACCTGATAATGCAGGTAAGAGTAGACATGGTGATAATGGGAGGATTCGCATTCAATGATTGAACACACCATTTGGGAGTCGAGGGAGTTGCAGGATGGGACATGTATTTCTTCCACTAGGAACTCATAGCGGAAAGCTTCCTCTTGGTGTTGCGAGGATGCTAATGTAGCCATGGCATCGGCTGCTTTGTTCTGTGTCCTTGGTACTTGTTGAAATGTGATGAAAGTGAAATATTTATTACAGTCATCAACCATGCATTTATAAGGCATAAGTTTGTCATCCTTAGTCTGGTATACATCATTGATTTGGTTGATCACAAGTTGAGAGTCACCATGGACATGTAACTCATAATCATTCCATTCAAGAGCTAGTTTGATTCCATTTACCAGTGCTTCATATTCTGCTATGTTGTTTGTACAAGGAAACAAAAGCTTGTACACCTTTGGAATGGAATAGTTTTGAGGAGTCAGAAATAAAACTTCTGCACCTGAACCTTGTTGTGTGAAGGATCCATCGAAGAAAATTTTCCAAGATCGGTGAGTGATGTGCATAATAGATCCATCTGGGAAATCAACATTGATTGGTTCATTGTCTTGTAGTGGAGCATCGGCCAGTTAATCGACAATTGCTTGTCCTTTGATTGCTTTAAGCTCAACATACTCTATGTCAAATTTACTAAGAAGCATAATCCATTTAGCCAATCGACTAGTGAGGGTAGCTTTACTCAGGAGATACTTTAAAGGATCAAGTTTAGCTACTAGTTTGACTAAGTGAGCCAACATATAGTGTTGCAGTTTTTGAGATGCAAAGACCACTGCCAAGCACGCTTTCTCGATCATAGGTTCATCTCATAGGATACCAATGTTCGACTGATATAATAGATAGCACATTCTTTCTTGTTTCATCTTCCTACGCTAGCAGTGCCCCCAATGATGTTGAGGTAGTTGAAATGTATAGAATCAATGGTTTGCCTTGTTGAGGTGGCATGCATACTGGCGGGTTTTCCAAGTATGTTTTGATTTGATTTAAACTTTTGTCACAATATTCACTCCATTGATAAGTAATGCCTTTGCGCAAAGTCTTGGTAAATGGTTGTGCTCTATCAACCAATTGTAAGATGAATCTTTTGATAGACTGGATTCTCCCTTGGAGTGTTCTCATCTGACTGATATTCTTAGGAGGTGACATTTCCAATACTGCTTGTACCTTTTCAGGATTGACTTCTATGCCTTTAGCTGAGATGATGTAACCCAATAGTTTGCCAGATGTAACACCGAATGCACATTTCTTGGGGTTCAATCTTAACTTGAATTTTTCCATTCTATCCATGATTGGGCCTAAGTATTTGAGGTGCATAGACCATTTCCCTGATTTAGCAAGGGTATCATCCACATAGTCTTCCATGGTTTTGTGCATCATATTGTGGAAGATAGTTGTTACTGCCCTTTGATAGGTAGCTCCTACATTTTTCAAACCAAAAGGAATGACATTCTAGCAGAATGTTCCCCAGGCACATGTATGTGAAGGCAGTCTTTTCTTGATCCTCTGGCACAATCTTGATTTGGTTATATCCAGAGAAACCATCCATGAGAGAATACATTTCATATCCAGCGATCATGTCCACGATCATGTCAATGTTAGGCAAAGGAAAGTCATCCTTTGGACATGCTTTGTTGAGATCTCTAAAATCAGTGCAGACTCTGATGGATTTGTCTGGCTTTGATACTGGTATGATGTTGGAAATCCATTCTGCATAATCAATAGCTCAGATGAATCCAGCTTTGAGTAATTTTTCTAGTTCAGCCTTGATAAGTAATGCAACATGAGGGTGCATTTTTCTGAGTTTTTCTTTTACTGGTTTTACTCCAGGAGCTATTGAGAGATGATGCAAGATAAGATCTAGATCTAACTCAAGCATATCAGAGTATGTACATGCAAAGTTTATCTTCTTCTCTTTAAATAAGTCTGTGAATTCCTTGAGCTCTTCTGTAGACAAAGATTTAGCCACATGAATGATGTGTGGGTGTTCCTCTGTACCAATATTCACTGGTTGAGTTGGATCTATGAGCACTGATGATCATTCCTATAAATGACTAGGCAAGACATCAAGTATCCCATCCTTAAGCACGTCATAGAGGTTTTCACCTTTGGATGCGTTTTTTCTTTTTACTATTTTGGGGTTTGAAACTGACACAATGTGTTTTTCGCCTTTAGACCCTTTTCTTTTTCTCATTTTTATTTTATAACTGAGATACTTGATGTCTACTTCAGTCATGCTCATACTAGGTTCACTAGTGGAAGAAGTGATAGGTTCAGCGACATTAAGATAGCAGGCTAAAGAATAGTCATTGGGAAATGTAGGCATTTCAACAGGTTGTCCCTGTAAGCACCAATAAATGAGTTCTATATGCATTAGCGGAAAAGGTTCAATGGGTTCTAGGACGTTCACGGTATGTTCATCGTAGACGGGGACTGTTAAGTAGAGTCCTAAAACTGAACCTTGTATAGACGTGTTCAAATAAGAAAGAGCCCTAATGACATCATCGAAGCCCATGTTAGAAACAAGAGATCCTAATTCATCAGACCTAACTCCTAAGCCTTCACCTACTTCGAGTGCGGGTACATATCGCTGAATTGTATCTACCTCTATGCATAAAGTGTCTTCTAAAAGACTGTCAAACTCATATTCATGGGAGTCTATTTCATCATTTGGTTTCATATTAAGGACATGAGTGAAATCTACTCTTTGACCCCAGTTTGGATGAGTTCTACCTAAGAACTTCACTATGGTTAGACTTCTTTCTTCTGTATCTGGATCTTGTTCAGATGCACTGGACTCTGACTAATCATAAGTCCTTGGTGATTCCGTAATAATGTGCTCTTTAGTAGCATTGACCTGGGGTGTTTCTTCATCAAAGAGAAGAGCTAGGATATTGGGAGGAATAGGAGAAGGGTACACATCCTCCTCATTAGAATCATTAGAATCATCCCATGTGCCAGTGGGTATGTTAGTGCTTTCTACTGTTGTGTTATGCTCTTCATGAACCTGATGTGTCTTTCCTTTATCTAGACGATTATTTTCTCTTTGTTCTTTCTTGGATAAGAACCCTAGAACAATTGTATCTCTGGGTCTTCTGTATTCAACAGAGATTGGTTCTTTGAGTCCATTTTGATTAGGTCCAATGGGTCCTTTACTCGAATAACCCATTTTACAAGCCATCTTATACCCCACTCTGAATTTTTCTGGGGGTATTACACATTGTTCAACTTCACCATCTTCAGGATCCTTATATAACCAAGACAAAGCGACTCTTTCCTCCTGTTCATCTTCTAACGGTGTGTTGGATTTAACAAATTTATCATCATAGATTTATTGGGATGTTGTTAGTTTCATCTCTTTTGAAGGTCTCCCATAGACTTAGGTGATGTGGGAAGAGATGTGATTGGAAATACGAGTTCCACTGTGTATCCACCCATACTAGTGTCCTTTATCTTGAGTTTCTTTTCCATTTCCTTCAGCAAGTTTGTGGCCAATTCAGAGTTGGACGCCTCAATGTTATGCGGGACTAGAGTTTTCGCTGCTTGTCTTAATGCGTTACAGGCATAGCTAGTGTCTACAGGAATAGTGACCTCTACACCGTTGAATGGGAACTTGATACACTGATGGTACATTGACGGTACTACCTACAGCTCATGGATCTAGGGTCTTCCCAATAGGATATTGTAGGCTAGAGGGAGATCCAGAAATTGGAAGGTAACATCCCTCTCAACAGGACCCACTCGGATTCGTAAAGTGACAAGACCTTTAGAAGATCTCTCTTGTTCATCATATGACTTGATAGTAATCTTCTTTTTAGGATCAATGACATTCTCTGAAAGACCTAGTTTTTTGATTAATTTGTATGTGCATATGTTTAACCCTGCACCTCCATCTATCAAGACTCGTCAGACCCGATGTTTATGGATCATGACTTTGATATGCAAGGGGAGATTGTGTGGATGGCTCAAAGAGTTGTCATGTTCTTCTGAGAAGGATAAATAATATGGTGAGGTCAAGTGACCCACCATGGATTGAAATCGGTCAAGGTCTAGATCTTTTGAAACATTTGCCTTAGTGAGGGATTTTTCAAGGATCTCCCTGTGAGCAAGGGAGATTTTAAGCAGCTCAAAGATGGTGATCTGAGCATTGGTGCATTGCAATTGGTCAAGTATGCTGTAGTTAACAACATTAGATGAGGGGACCAATTTCGAGTTCTTGTTGGCAATGCCAACATCAGCTTTATCTACAGGTTGTACTAGTGCAGGTGTAGAAGGCTCAAGGCCTTTGAGAACAATCTTTGCAGAAGACCGAGTAACAACATTTGCACAAACCTATGATTGTTCTGGTTTGGAGGGTTGGGGTGCAGACCCTTGCAGCATGAAGGGAGTTTTATGCTTACGAGTATATTCTCTTCCTTTGATGGTAACAACATTGCAATATTCTTCATCCACTGGTTCAACCATATTAATGACATTATCATTGTTAGCATATGTATAGATGACCTTGGCATCAGTGTTTTTTTTTTAAGAAGATTCACCCTTCCCATGACGAGGAAAGGGGTCTTTGAAGGCCTGGTGATCTGAGTTCTTATTGTGACCTCCCACAACAATAATCTCACTATCGATAAGGTCTTGGACCTTATGCCGCAATTGAATGCAGGTAGCTGTCTTGTGACCCTTGTTCCAGTGGTAATCATAGTATGCAGATTCATTCCACCAAGATGGTTGTGGTTTCATATTGAAAGGACATGGATTATCCAAAGGGGTGAGTAATTGGTTATCCAAGAGAGTCTTGTAAACTGCATCAAGGGGTTCTCCTAGAGGAGTGAACTAACGCCTGGGTTGAGGAGTCCAAGGTTTCGATCTAGAAAATTTTGATGGCGGTTTAGGTTGTGTCGCAACCTAGTTAGTGGCTTTGGCCTCCTGCATAGTGGTAGTGAGATTGAATGAAGCTTTCAGAGGTTTGGGAGTCACATTGTCTACAACTCCGTCATTCACAACATTCTGGTTCTTGTTGACAAATTTGGATTTGTCTTTACCAGAGGAGGAGGACCCTTGTTTATTATCCTTGTGTAGGGTCAATTCTCCTTTCTTGACCATGAACATTTTGATTCTTACAAATTTTTTGATCATGTCGTCAAAGGTCAAAGGACCTTGCAGCTGCACTTGATACCCGAAATTGGGAAGGAGATTGTCTAAAAATATGTCAAGCTTTTCAGACTCAGGTATTTTGCGAGAATACTTTGTATAAATTTGTCTCCATCTCTGGAGAAATGTCAAGAAAGATTCCCCATGGTTTTGCTTCAAGTTGAAAAGATCACAGATATTGACCAGATGTTGGATGTTGTGTGAATAATGTTTCAAGAACAAGTTAGCAATCTCATCAAAGGTCTTGACGCCAGTCAGGAACCTAGAGAATCACTCCATGGCCAACCCTCCCAAACTACGTGGGAAGAGACACATGAGGTACATTTGATCATGTATAAACTCCATAGAGAGAGAACCAAACTCTCAGATGATCCTGAGGATCAGCAGTACCCAAGTATTTGTTGTACTTGGGAAGTTCAACTCCTTTAGGAAAAGGAGGCATGCACATACTCTTATCGAATGGGAATGGACAAATGATTTCCAGTGTGAACTGGGTGGCAGGTTTGTCTCTATCCTTCGTGAGTTGAGGGATTTGGTCTTGCATACTCTGGACTTGTTTTTGTAACTTGGAGTTTTCAGTTTCTTCCTCTTGCATGACAAGAGTCTCTACATTGTAGTTTGAGGGCAACTTTGCCCCTTGATTGGCTAGTTCGAGAAGATATTTCTCTTTCTCCTCCTTTAGGAGAATCTCCATCATCTTGTGGAATTTTTTATTGGAACAAGCTTCCACAATATTTGTTTGAGTTATTTATGTTTCCTCATCATTAGGGGGGTCTTGATAATGGAACTTAGCCCTAGTTTTAGAGTGATCATCGCCTCTGCTTTGCTCACCTGATTGATGTTGGTCTGTCATCTTGCTAGTATGCAAGTGTTCAGTATGCACAAAATTAATATGAGGAGGTCAAGTATCCTAAGGTGTAGTACCTATGGGAACTCTTGTTGTTTCAATAGTATCAGTTTCAGAAAACAACTCTTCAGAATTTTGGTGTTCTTCAAATAATGGGTTTTGAACCCTACTGAAGTCTGCTTGTAATCAACGTTGGACGTAAGGTTGAAAAGCAGGGGAGGGAGATCAAGATGATCCCTCGCTAGAGGTATCTGATGAAGAGGAGCGTGAAGAACCTCTAAGACACTCTGAGTGTATGATAAGCTTAGAACAACCTCTTCCTCGGTTTTGAGGTCTACTTCGTCTAGTCACACGTGGGAGGAATACGCTACTACTTCGAGTTGCAATAGTCATAGAAAAAGATTATACAAGGGGAGTGAACTAGGAAAATGCTTGGAACTGTCTCAAGATAAATGCATGAGAGTGCCAAACGGTGAAGTATACCCGACACGAGTTGTCAGGAATAAGGCTAGAATAGCCAAGAGTTGACTATCGCGTTGTAAGGTATCACAACATAGTTGAACACGTAAATAGATAAGAAACAAGATATGTTTAAGTGAGAATCAAATAATTCTCAACCCGAGACATCCAATCATAGACTGTGTACAGATAGGAAACATGCAGACAAACCTTAGACAAAAACCAGATTGAGTAAAGTGACTTAGAACAAACAGCAAACAGCTCGTTATTTTGGAAATTTTAGGATAGTTTCACACGAAGAAGTGTATTCTCGCATGCAGATTCTCACAAGTCCACGTGAAGTTTTGCACCTGGCATGAAGAAAGACTGATTAGTGATAGAATATGACAATAAATAGTGTAAAACTCACATGAATATTCTCAACGCCTTGCACGAGGATTCTCACAGACAAACGTGAAGAAGAGTTTTCTCGCATGAAATTTGGCAGAAAGCCAAGCGAAATTGTCCATAAACAGATAGTTGGAACATTTTTGAAGACAATAGACAAATTTTGAGACATTGTAAAGGTTGTTCTCTGATAGAATATGCAGTTTCAGATTGATATTTTGTTTGTTTGAATGTTATAGAATGAGTTATCGACAAGCATAGATAGTCATCACACAAGCAGTAGTTGTAAACAATTCAACTGAAGACAAAGCAACTTAGAAGAATGAGGGAGTCTTTGAACAGTTTTAACATTGTAGATATTGAAGACTCAAAAAGACACACGTTTATCCCTAGAAAGAAAATTGGTAGATGTGTAGTCTTAAAATGGAAGCACTTCAATGTTAAGAAAGTTTATCCCTCATTGAGTGATGTTTTTTGCCACCATCATACTATCCCCTCATTTCTGCATCCCCTCTTACTTCTGTGTCTATTTAGGACCCTAATTGGGCCTCTCCAGACACCTCCCATCCCATCTGACATGTTTTCCAGGGGTCCTGACCCCCTGGGTCAAGGTAGACCTCAACCTTGACCTAGGTCAAGGACGACCTTGACCTTGACCTGGGTCCCCCTTTCAAATTTGGAAGCTTGTCGGTTGCTGGAGGCCATAAGAAATTCATTTCCCGCTTCCGGGTCAACTATTTTGGGTTCCAAAGCGGCAAATCTTAAATTATATTTAATATGGGTCCTCTTCTAGGGGCATGGGTTTAATTGGATTTTAATTCTCCTATGTCGGCCTCTCTAGAAGATTGTGCCCTAGTTTCATATAAAAGGAAGCCTTTTCTCTCTCATTTTCTCTAAGTAAGAAATTCCAAGCACAAGGTCTATCAACTAATTCTCTGCAAGTGAAATCAAGAAAGAAGTCATCAAGAAAAACTTTCAAGCATCTATTTTTTCTACATGTTTTCAAGATCCTAAGCATTCAAGTTCTCCATTGAAGATCAAGGATTCAAGCTTTCAATCCTTTGAAGGGATTAGGTTCAAACATTCAAGATTCATCACTCAAAACCTAGATCTAGCCATCATGGTGGTGTGATCTTCCTTCAAGATACTTTGTGCACCCTCAAGACTCATTCATTCTCTCTTCAAGGTGGATTCCAAGAATACAATCATGGAGTTTTATGGTTTCTAATTAAGTCCAAGCTTTCATATTCACATACTTGTTTACATTCAAAATACAATTGCATATCTATTTGAATATCATAGCTGTTAGATTTGAGGAAACCAAATCCACCCAAAAACACCTACATGCAAGACTATCACATGAAGAAGCAAGAAGTAGACAGAAGAAGAGAAACTATGGAGGCCAAAAAGGCAGAGGAGTGAAATCCATGTTGACAGAATAAAACTTCTATATTATCAACAATAATGAATAGATTATAATCTCCTTATGAAATGCAAAGAAGTGAATCCTTATAAAAGGAATCACGAAACCCTAAAGAATTAGAAAGCTACCTAAGTATAACTTAAGCATAGAGTAAATAGACTAATAATTAAATGAATTAATTATTAGCTATACTAAGACTACTCTAACACCCCCCTTAAGTGTAACTTAGGGAGAAGCAAAACAACTAAAGACTACTGCAAAAAGCAGGAAAGATGGGTCCCGGCAACAAGGCCTGATCAGGTACCCAAGTACAAGAAAATTAACTAGATGAAGGAAACTAAGCCTTCAATCTAGGGAAAGTCCCGAAGAGAGGTACAAGAATGAGCAAGAAGCATCTCCGAAGCATGTAGCTGAAAACTTTGTCAGAAGAGACTGCTGGAACCCCCACTGAAGTGCACGACCAGGTAAAGAAGATAAAGTCTGAAGAGCTGATCAATCGAACCAGGAAGCAATAGAACCAACAGGTGAACCCCCCCATAATGCTGAACAGGGAGAGGTGATAGGAACACTGAAATGTAATGCCAGAAACATCTGCAGAAGAAAGAACCAGGAACACCAACAGTGCAACAGAAGTACAAACACAGGATAAAGGGCGGTGTCACCGACACACAGCATGGGCTAATATCATGGAAGGTACACTCACTTGACAAAGGTGGATGCGCCTAAAATGACATAATCATCATAACCCCCCATGACACTTTATAACAGAGTGCGAGTATAAAAATCATACAAGGTGTACAAGATCCCAAATATACAGAAGTAGGCACTTTATCTCAGTGCGTTTACAGAATAAGAATGCAACAGTGAAAAAGCATACAAGCTCAGAAATCAAAAAGAAGAGATCCCAGGACTTGTAAACCCAAGCAATCCGCCAGAGTGCAAAAAATGCCAAACTCAGAGGAGAGAAAACTTGGAGCAGAATCTGGAAAAAGACCCCTGCAACTGAATAGTTCACTGAACCAGCTTTTTGACGATATCTGGTTTGCCAAAAATGGAGTCCGGATGAACCAGATATGACTCTCGGAAGGCAAAAATAAACATTGAACTTCAACAGCAAAAAATACTGTCAAAATGGTAGAACCTAAAAACCTAACTTCCATCATCGGAAAGTGTTCAAAAAGAGCTTTCCGACGGTATATGGAAGTCAGAAAAAGATCCCCGCATGCTCAAGATAGAGCAAAAACAGTCCCAGGGGGTCAGAAGGCCTCAAAAATTAAAAAAAAAGCCCCTCAGACTAAAAAATTTGGGCCCCTGGGCGCATGGCGTGCTCAGGGGGTTGGGCCGAAGCCCCTGGTCCATCATATGACCAACTATAGAGCCACATATGCCTGCGGGTTTATAAAAAAACTGCCACCGGGCGGCGGGGGCTGCAGAGGGCGGCAGGGGCCGGCGGCGCGGCGCGTGTCGACTGCAAAGCGGCAGGGCTGCAGAGTGGGCCGCAGGGGCGACGGAGCGTCACGGGCCGCGGAGTAGGCGGGGCGGCGGGTGAGGCGAAGCGGGGCGGCGGGGGAGCCGCTGAGGCGAAGCGGGGCCGGTGGCGGGGGCCGGAGAGACAGGGCGGCGCCCGGGCACTGGCCGACGGCGCCTTTCCTCTAACACTGCGTGCATTTATTTAAAACGCAAAAAACAATATTTTTTAATTATTTTTTGATTTTTGCATCGAAAATCGTGCCCGTACGGCCCTGGAAGGCTAAGAAATTTCTCCCTGAGGCTCCGGTGTCCAAATCGGACGTGCCTTATATGGATTCTGGGGTTTTTGGGCCTTCTAGACGCAACCGTGAGGTCGGTTTTGGTCCAAAGTGCCTCAAAAAATAAAGACCCCCAGAACCAATGAAAAGTGCCTGGAAAAAACTCGTGAACTTCAAACCCTTGCTTGCTTCAACAAAGAACGAACAGCTAGCTGCAGGATGGCTCTGATACCATGTTAGATTTGAGAAAACTAAATCCACCCAAGAACACCTGCATGCAAGACTGTCACATGAAGAAGCAAGAAGCAGACAGAAGAAGAGAAACTATGGAGGCCAAAAAGCCAGAGGAGTGAAATCCATGTTGACAGAATAAAACTTCTATATTATCAACAATAATGAATAGATTATAATCTCCTTATGAAATGCAAAGAAGTGAATCCTTATAAAAGGAATCATGAAACCCTAAAGGGGAAAACCCTAAAGAATTAGAAAGCTGCCTAAGTATAACTTAAGCATAGAGTAAATAGACTAATAATTAAATGAATTAATTATTAGCTATACTAAGACTACTCTAACAATAGCTTCATTGTTAGATTTACTTCTACTACTTGCAAGCATTCTCTATTTCAATTATTGATTTCAAGGTTAATTCATAAATCAAGGTTTGACTAAGGCAAACCCCTCCCCCAACAACCAAACCCCTTTTTCTTGCAGGTACAAGTTCAGAACAGTAGATCAGGATGAAGATTTAGATACCCTTTTCGACAGACTTTCGGGATTCAAAAATAGAATTTCAGTCTGAGACTTTTTAGGTCAATTGTGACTTAGGGTGAAATAAAAAATAGTGGCAAATGGTGACATTGACTTGAGGGTGCAAATCAGAACTGTTTCACAACGGAAAAAAATTTCTGAGTTTTGTCTGTCTCTGTGTTTCTATTCCAGATCTAGTCTTGGATTTTCCAGAAACTCAACACAGGCTTCAAAAAATAGCATTCTTTGATATGCAATATTTAAAGGTTAGTGCATTTCTCCTATTCAATTCAATTAAGGTTTTCAATCTATCTTAATCTATTCTACATTCAAATTAATCAATCAATCCTGGGTACTTAAGATCTTCCTTCTTTATTCTTGCTTCTAAATGATTGATTCATTTATGCATTGATCCTTTTGGGTTAATCAAATTGGATCTTTCATTTGCATATTCAAGGATAAAAGGAGAGCATCTTATTTACCCCCATAACAATAATAAACCCACAAACATATTTAAATGTAAAGGATTTTATGTTAATGAACACACCTCTAAACCTAATTCATCCATTTTCTCCTTTACATTTTGGTGAACCCGCAATAGACAACTCTTTCTCTTTGGTGTTAGATGCTTTGCCTCTTTTGCATAGAGACTAGATCTTTCATATTCCATTAGTTTTATACTCTTTCATTTTAAAGATACAAAAAAATCTACATAAACATTAACATATAAAAAGACTTCTTGCATTACATTCATTATGAAGATCTTCAAGATGCTTTGGGGGGTGGTTGTTTTTCTCATTATGCTTCTTTTAGAATCTCTCTATAGTAGTTATGATGTTTATGAGAGTATCATTCATTTCATTGTGTTTGTGAGTCTTCATTTTTCACTTGCTTATGCCATTTTGAGATTAACTAATACTAGTCTTCCTACTTTCAAAACTTTCATTAAGGATTTGTGTAGTGGACTTATTACTCTTTTGGATTATGTGAAGAATTGGGTAGATGATGCCTCACCTCCTAATATTCCTATTCCTACCATGCCTAATCTAGCTCCTAATCTTCCTATTCCTCATCCTATAAATCCTAATGAAATTCCAAATAGTCCTATTTCTATTTCTCCACCTTCAATCCCTAGTTCTTCCCACACTTATGATGGGGTTCAAGCTAGGATTCATGATAATGATGTTCGAGAATTCTTTCATTTACCTTAACCTCCCTATCAAATCCATGATGATGATAAAGGGAAAAACAAGGAAACCTCTTCTAATCCTATCATTCCACCATACACAACATTTTCTCATGAGCACCATAATCAATCTCCTCCTATCAAAGATTTGCAAGATAGGTACACTACTGGATAAACAAGGCTATAAAGGTTTAGGGCTTGGTATCAATGAAAAAGGCATTAAAAACCCGATTCATTCATCTCCTAAATAAGATATGAATGGTATATTTTTTTCACCTCCTCCAACCAAGGTGTTTGACCTTAACCTTCATCCTCCTCTTCATGTTCTTCTTCCCACACCTTCTTTAGATCACCCTGATACTCCTCAAGACGTGGCTAAGAAAGTGTATGTCCAATTAGTGAATTCTAAGAAAGAAATCTTCAAAACTATTCTGAAAAATACTCTCTCAAAATATAAATGTCCTTTTCATTATAGTAATAAAAATTTACTTGCTGATTGTGTGCATTTCAAGCTATATATTAGAGAAAGAGTTGCTTTGGGAATTATATCTCATTCCCGTGCAGTATTACAATTTCTTCATAATTTTGATATAGGGAATTCCCCTTGTTCTTCTACAAGTTAGATCATGTTTCTCCTCTTGTTCTTAACTTGGGGGCAAGAGGTATTTTATTCCAGTCTTCTAGGATCCATTTTTCTCTTAGCATATATTTTGTTTTGAGCTTAATTGGTTATTCTTTCTATATTCTATCCCAATAATTTTTTTCATGATATCTTTTATAGGAAATTTGTTTTGTAAAGATATCTCTTTGCTATGAAATCTCTTGATATAATTTGATATATCCCTTGCTTTCAACCCTGGGGGGCAAGGTAGTTTCTTTCTTCCTCTATCTAAGGATCTACTTTCCTTAGCTTAGTGGTATTTTTTTTATCATATAACATTATTTCCTTATAAAGATGTATGTTTTTGACTATGGATACCCTCTTATATGAGAGGTGATTGTCCTAGGTCATCACCCCTTCTTTATTTTGCAAACTATACTTTTGATAAACTCTTTCCTTTGCTTTGTGTTAGAGTTTGACTCCTTCATTCCGAGATTCCTCTTCCTCTTCATTGCAGGGGGCTAGATGATTGAATCTTTGGTCCATTTTTTCTTTTGAAGATGATATTTTACCCTAAGAACTCCTCTATGGTGGGGTTCTTGATGATAAGATCTTTTCCTCTTTGAGGATCCTTTTCCATATGCGACATATCCATTTCATGATTATCTATGTTCTTAGAGGTAAGGGTCAATACTCTTTGCTAAGGATATAGTGTATATCATTGTTAAGTTGGATATCTCCTTACCTTGTGAAGTAGGTATCCTCTTTATCTTCCTTATCCTGCCTAGTGGGTAGTCATGATAAGGAGGGGGCATATATAGGGTCTCCCTTGTACTATATTTTACATTAATTTACATTTTACAACATGCTAAATCCTTGGAAGGTAATGCACATAAGTTGCTAAATCCTGAAGAGACACACATTTTTATTTTTATTTTTGCTAAATCCTCGAAAGCTAACACACATAAGTTGCTAAATCCTGAAGAGATACACATTTTACTTTTTTCAATATGCTAAATCCTGAAAAGACACACATTTTACATTTTTTCCATAATCATACAAGAATGTGGATCTATGGATATTTCAAAAGCCATTAGAAGACGCATTACAATTTATGGGTGAACCTATTGGGCTCTCCCTCTTTGGTGATTCATGGTAAGGTGGGCATCTTACTAGGCGAGGTAATCACTTTCTCCCTTCTCTCTTTTCGCTTTCATGCTAGTAGGATTAGATCATGAAGCTATGTTATATGTAGTGTTGCTCTTGTCTTAATTATGTAATCATGTATGATCTTTATGATTAATTATTCTTTACTTCTATATCTTTATGCATGTATGTTGAGTTAGAATCCTTGGTCTAAGGACTTATGTGATGTTCTACCTCGTTGTGATCCACCAGAGTCTTTCTTCTAACTTTACCGAAAGCATGTTCGATTTCCATACTTCCACTAAAGTTGGGGCTTAATGTATCATCTTAAAATGGAATCACTTCCATGCTAAGAACATTTATCCCTCCTTGGGGGATGTTTTTGGCCACCATCATACTATCCCCTCATTTCTGCATCCCCTCTTACTTCTTTTTCTATTTAGGACCCTGATTGGGCCTCTCCGAACACCTCCCATCCCATATGGCATGTTTTCCATGGGTCCTGACCCCCTGGGTCAAGGTCGACCTCAACCTTGACTTGGGTCCCTCTTTCAAATCTGGAAGCTTGTCGATTGTCGGAGGTCATCAAAAGTTCATTTCCCACTTTCGGGTTAGCTGTTTTGGGTTTCGAAGCGGCAAATCTTAAATTATTTTTAATATGGGTCCTCTTCTAGGGGCATGGGTTTAATTGTATTTTAATTCTCCTATGTTGGCCTCTCTAGAAGATTGTGCCCTAGTTTCATATAAAAGGAAGCCTTTTCTCTCTCATTTTCTCTAAGCAAGGAATTCCAAGCACAAGGTCAATCAACTAATTCTCTCCAAGTGAAATCAAGCAAGAAGTCATCAAGCAAAAAGTTCAAGAATCCATTTGTTCTACATGTTTTCAAGCTCCTAAGAATTCAAGTTCTCCATTGAAGATCAAGGATTCAAGATTTCAATCCTTTGAAGGGATTAGGTTCAAACATTCAAGATTCATCACTCAAACCCTACATCTAGCCATCATGGTGGTGTGATCTTCCTTCAAGATCCTTTGTTCATCCTCAAGACTCATTCATTCTCTCTTCAAGGTGTATTCCAAACATACAATCACAGAGTTTTATGGTTTCTAATTGAGTCCAAGCTTTCATATTCACATACTTGTTTACATTCAAAATACAATTGCATATCTATTTGAATATGTATAGTCGAAAAATGGAAGCACTTCCATTGTAGACTGGTTTAGCCTTCCGAGTAAGTGGTTTGGGGTCATGTCAAGTGCCTTGAATGGGTTCCTGATTTAGACCTAGCTTCCCCCTATTTTGCCCCAATTCTCCACCTCTCTCTATCCAGTTTTTGGCATTTTGGACTACAAATTTGAGATCTTTGACCTCAGGGTCAAGGTCAACCTTTTAGGTCTATGTTGACCTTGACCCTGACCTAGGTCAAGGTTGACCTCACCCCTAACCTAGGTCAAGGTCAACCTCGACCTTGACCCAGGGTCCAGATTTTAGGATCTCACAGTTTCAGGATGTCAGTCTTTGAAAAAGTTAAATCCCACTTTCGGGTCGGCTGTTTCGGGTTCCGAAGTGATGATTCCTAAATTATATTTAATATAGTTCCTCTCCTAGGGGTAAAGTATTTAATGGTAATTTTCCTATGTCGGCCTCCTTAGAGGATTGTGCCCTAATTTCATACAAAAGGAAGCTTTTCTCTCTCATTTTCTCTAAGCACAAAAGGACTCTCTAACCACAAGCAATCAAGCAATAAGCTCTTCTAAGTCCTTTATCCAAGCCTAAGTGAGAAGCATTATCAAGTGAAGTTCAAGAAATCTAAGGAGAAATATTTGAAGCAAGCATCTATCCATCATCAAGCATTCAAGCATTCATCAAAGAGATCCATGGGAGGCCATTGAAGGATTCAAGCTACATAGTGCCCTTTTGGTGATCTCTCCATCCACCTTCTTCCAAGTCTCTTCATACTCAAGAACCCATTCAAGATTTGGTGTTGAAGATCTACAAGAAATTGATTGAAGACATCCTACATTCTAAATTCTAGACCCATTGGTGCATACATACTTGTGGATTCAAGGATTCAAATCCTCCATAAGGACTTTTACAAGCAAGGTAAATTTATGCATTTACTTTGTTTACTTCTGCAATTTCAATTATATATTTGAGGTTAATTCCAAAACTGGGGTTTGATAAAGGCAACCCCTCCCCCCCAACAAAAAAATCTCTTTTTCTTGTAGATACAGGTTCGGGACTGTGGATTTGAACTCAAATCTGGATACCCTTTTCAGCGAACTATCAAGATCCGCGAACATATTTTTTGTCGAACCTGTGCAGGTCAGGGTCGAGATTATTGGGTCGGGGGTGACATTTGTGGGTCAAGGTTGACCTTTTTTTAATACGGTGTTGGATTAAAAAAAGATTTTTGGGTTTTGTTCATCTCCGCATTTTTATTTCGGATCATACTTCAGATTTTCTAGAAACAGAGTACAAACATAAAAAAATAACATTCTTCAGATCTACAATTCTTTAATGTTGGTACTTCCTCTCATCCTTTTCAATTACTATTATATATCATATCTCCTTAATCATAAAACAGAATTTAAGATCTTATTCCTTACTCTCATTTCAAAATGGTTGATTCATTTGTGCATTGATCCTTCTTTTGGGTTAATCAACTTGGATCTTTCATTTGTGCATTTGGGGATAAAAGAGGAACATCTTATCTTCCTTCCCCCTATATGCTTAATCACATTAC
>MU223453.1:2011754-2026968 GCA_018584345.1 Thuja plicata | reverse complement strand
GCTTATCCAAGAAAACCATAATCAAGATTCTATCCAAGCTATAGAGGCTCTTAAGAAAGTCCTCTGTGATAATGATCAAGGTGTTAACTTCTTGCGTGGTCTTACTCATCTTGTGCATTCAAATGTTTAACCTTTAGCTCAAGAGGCTCAAGAGTTAGGATATACACCTCCTATCACTAGTCAAGGAGCTTCCGTTCCTAGCATTCCTACTTATAATCCTCCTTTGATGACTACATCTCTCCCAACTGCATCTATTCCTATGAGTGCTCCACCGGTATCTCTACCTACCTCACAACCTTCATATCATAATGTGCCTTTTACTTATTCTAATCCCCTTCCAACTATGGTTCCTAATGTTCCACCGGTTGTGTCTTCTATTCCTACTGCTTCCTACACTTTTCCTAGTGTTCCTAACATTTCTATGCCACCTGTTTCCTCTAATGATTCCATGATTATTAGTTTGGCTCAAACTATGTCATCTTTACAACAACAACTTGCATCCTTCACCCAATCCAAGTTTAGCATTCCTACATGTGACATGGGTAGTCCTTTATCCTTAGACATCATTTGTGCTACTGTCCCTCAACAATCCGATATGCCTCATCTTGAGAATTACAATGGTAAAGGTGATCTTGTCACTCATGTTAAAAAATTTCAAATCTTTTGTTGTGATTATGCTCATGACCATAGGATTTTAGCTAAATTATTTTCTAGAACTTTTCGTGATAAGGCTTTGCAATGGTATTGTTCATTACCTCCTTATTCAATTGATTCTTTTCCTAAACTTGCTAATACCTTTATCCAACAATTTCAAAATAACATTGGTCCACAAGTGTCCTTAACTGATTTAATGCATTGTAAACAAAACATTAAGGAAAAATTGATTGATTACATTGGTAGATTTAAGCATCTGTATGCTCAGATTTCTTATCCTATTCCTAATATTAATATTCAACACATGTTCATTTCAAATTTACAAAAGGATATTAGAGATAAGATTATGCTTATTGAATTTACCTCTTTTCAACAACTTTGTGAAGCACTTCACCATTATCAATTACAAGTGATTCAATTTGAGAGAAACACTCTAATGGCTCCTGTTCCAGTTGATAAGAGTGACATTGCTCCTAATCCTAATAAGTTTTAGAAACCTAACAACTATGTCAAGATTAATAAACATATGAATGTGGATGCTGATCAAGTGGCTGTTACATTCAATAATGCCACTTCTGCATCCACTACTTTCCGTATGAATCATACGTTTACTCCTCTATCTAAAACTTTTCATTCTATAATGAGTAGGTTGCTAAGTGCTAATATGATTACCTTGCCTCCTATTCGACCTCTTCTCCCTACCACGATAGCATCCAAATCCTTCAATTCTAAAGCTTTTTGTCAATACCTTTGCCAGAATGGCCATACTAAAAAATGTTATTCTCTAAAGCATAAAATTCAAGATTTAATTGATTCTAAGGCTTTGTCTGTTGATAATTTTGATGGTAGTGGAAATAAATCTATTTCTCCTCCTAATCAAAATCTTCAAATCTATACGAATCCTTTACCTACATATGATACTAATACCATAGCTCAACCATCTTCGGTGGATATTGTTTATGATTCAAAGATGGATGATCTTAATCACATCGTTAATCATGTGGAGTGTGTTGTTTCATCTCAACCTACTGATCAAGATCCTTCACCTCTACTTCAACTTCTAGTTCCACCTAAACTTTAAAAACAAACTAAGGATAAGCGACCCAAGGAACTTTCAATCACCTTTGATGATTCTGAAATGATTAAAGCCCCTGATGGTCCCCTTTATATCTATGCTAGGATTGCTAAGATACCTACTCATGGTTTTCTTGTTGATCCCACATCTTTAATAAATGTTATTACTGAGGAAAATATTTTTTATGAAAAACTTACAACGTGAATGCTATGATCCATCTGATGTGTGGATCCAAACTTGTAATGGTTTTCTTTATCCTGCACTTGGTTCTATCAACTTACCGGTTGAACTTTGTGGTAAAGTTGTAGATACTACCTTCATTATTATTCCTACTTCTGATGAATTTCAAATCAAATTTGGTTTACCGTGGACAACTTTTATGCATGCTATCTCTTCTCCTATTCATAAATGTCTTAAGTTCATTCATAAATGGAGAAGTCAAAATGACTAATCATAGTTTGTATCAACCTTCTAGGCCTAGAGATTGTGCTACTCTTGATTTATTTTGGCCTTCATTACCTAACTCATGTCCTCCTCGCCCTGATCATCTCTTTCTCTCATACCAAGCTTACAAACATCACAAAATTGCTGAGTTAAGCATGTCTTGGATAGATCTCAACCATGGTCTTTTGCCTACTCCTTCCATACCTCTTGTAGCCATTACTTCTAATTCTAATAATCAAACTTATACTATTTCATTACAACCCATTGAAAATCCTCCTATAGAACCTGTGAAGGAATCTGTTGTCATTCCTCCTAGTTCTCAAAATATGGCAAGCAAAGCAAAACACAATAAATCTGCTAATGAAAATTGTAAGAAGCACAGAGCTAATGCTAGGGCCCGTTCTTCTCTTCTTTGAAACTCTTTACGTACTTTTGACCAACCTATGCCTGATGTGTCAAAAGAAGTCAATATTCATAATGATGTTAAGATGAATGAGTATGATGATCCTATTTGCATCTTAGATCCCATTTCAATTAGTCTTGATGAGGAGGATACTTTAGATGATCCTATTGATCTTAGTGATGAATATGAGACCATTGATCTTGACACTGATTTACCTCATATGCTTTCAACTCAATTAACAATTACACCTAGTATCGAGCAACGCGATTATCAAGAGGATCCTTGTTTGGAACTGGCTATCATTCCTACTGTATTGGATATAGTCCATCTTGCAAGTTTCCCACCTTCCCTAACTAATATAAACCAAGATAGGGAGAGTATGCGATGCGCCTGATTGGCCTATCCTTCATGGTAGCCCTTTTTTTGTTTGCATGTTGTATTGTGCTTCTCCCGTACTATGTTTGCTAAATGTTTGTTAGATTCTTTTATACGACCCTTGTTACTTTGTTGGTGCAAGGTGATAAAGGACTCAAACCTGTTGTATAATTCCTCTGTATGTATCTTTATTCTTCTATATGTTGTTCTTATGTTATGTTATACTTGTGTTCTTTTCGTAAATGTTTCCCTTTTATAATCTTCTTGGATCTGTGACATGGTAGCACTTATTCTTTTTGGTCTCCAGGTTGTGGTCCGAAGAGATTCCTCTTCGTAACTCTTGAGTTTTCTTTCCTCCATTGTGATTGTAGTTCTACTTTCTTTGGGGAATGATGTAAATTCATTTGCAATAATATCATATTTATATGTACATATTATGTTATGATCATACTGACCCCACAGTAGGTAGATCCCTTCTGTGCTCTTGTGTATGTTTATGTTTTATTTCCCTTGATTTGTCTTCATTTGGGGGCATCTCGTAGTGGAAACTTAATTTGTAGAATTATTTATGTTTTCGTTAAAGCCATTGCTCTTTTTAAAGTGTTAGAAATGACTTTAATGTGGGGGCATACGTTCTACTCACTTTTTGCACACACACACGTTCAAAATATTTTTAAATACTTGAAAACCTTTTCCCTTTATAGATTAAAAACTAATCCTTAAAGCATGGACATTTTACTTTTTAGGATCTCTTGATCCCTCCAGTTTAAATTTACACGGATCTTTTGATCCCTCCTATTTTCAATGTTTTGATGCTTTAAGATTGGAAGGTTTCCTTAAGAATGGATCTCCCTGATGGGTTGACTAGCGAGTAGCCACATTCACTAGGTGGTTCAATTCCATCTTTCCAGTTACGCTGTTTACTTGTGTGGTTCACAAATGATACATAAGTTCTCATTGGGAAAGATAATCACACCCTCTCTCTCTCCTTAACTAGTGATGTCTCTCTTATCATGATCTTGGGGTTGATAAAGAATTAAGTCCCTTGGGGGCTTGAGGATTTCTTTGTCCCTTTTTTATTCCAATAAGATTGTCTGTTCTTTATGATCTCCTTTACCAAGAGTTTGTGTTGAGTCCATACTCTTGCTAAAGTGGGGGCTAAATGTATAGTCAGAAAATGGAAGCACTTCCATTGTAGATTAGTTTATCCTTCTGAGTAAGCGGTTTGGGGTCATGTCAAGCACCTTGAATGGGTTCTTGATTTAGACCTGGCTTTCCCCCTGTTCTGCCCCAATTCTCCACCTCTCTCTAGCCAAATTTTGGCATTATGGAATACAGATTTAAGATCTTTGACCTCAGGGTCAGGGTCAACCTTTTAGGCCTATGTTGACCTTGACCCTAACCTAGGTCAAGGTTGACCTCACCCCTAACCTAGGTCAAGGTCGACCTCGACCTTGACCCAGGGTCCAGATTTCAAGGTCTCACAGTTTCTGGATGTCGGTCTTTGAAAAAGTTAAATCCCGCTTCCGGGTTGGCTGTTTCAGGTTCTGAAGCAATGATTCCTAAATTAAATTTAATATAGGTTCTCTCCTAGGGGTAAAGGCTTTAATGGAAATTTTCCTATGTAGGCATCCTTAGAAGATTGTGCCCTAATTTCATATAAAAGGAAGCTTTTCTCTCTCATTTTATCTAAGCACAAAAGGACTCTCTAACCACAAGCAATCAAGTAAGAAGCTCTTCTAAGTCCTTTATCCAAGCCTAAGTGAGAGGCATTATCAAGTGAAGTTCAAGAAATCTAAGTATAAATATTTGAAGCAAGCATCTATCCATCATCAAGCATTCAAGCATTCATCAAAGAGATCCATGGGAGGCCATTGAAGGATTCAAGCTACACAGTGCCCTTTTGGTGATCTCTCCATCCACCTTCTTCCAAGCCTCTTCATACTCAAGAACCCATTCAAGATTTGGTGTTGAATATCTACAAGAAATTGATTGAAGACATCCTACATTCTAAATTCTAGATCCATTGGTGCATACATACTTGTGGATTCAAGGATTTGAATCCTCCATAAGGAATTTTACAAGCAAGGTGAATTTATGCATTTACTTTGTTTACTTCTGCAATTTCAATTATATATTTGAGGTTAATTCCAAAATTGGGGTTTGACCAAGGCAAACCCCTCCCGCCAACAAACAAATCTCTTTTTCTTGCAGATACAGGTTCGGGACTGTGGATTTGAACTTAGATTTGGATACCCTTTTCAGCGAACTATCGGGATCCGCGAATAGATTTTCTGTTGGACCTGTGTAGGTTAGGGTCAAGATTATTGGGTCAGGGGTGACATTTGTGGGTCAAGGTCAACCTTTTTCTCAAGACGGTGCCAGATCGGAAAAATATTTCTGAGTTTTGTTCGTCTCTGTGTTTCTATTCTGGATCATACTTCAGATTTTCTAGAAATAGAGTACAGACCTCAGAAAATAGCATTCTTCAGATATGAAATTCTTTAAGGTTGGTACTTCCTCTCATCCTTTTCAATTACTATTATATATCATATCTCCTTAATCATAAAATAGAATTTAAGATCTTCTTCCTTACTCTCATTTCCAAATGGTTGATTCATTTGTGCATTGACCCTTCTTTTGGGTTAATCAACTTGGATCTTTCATTTGTGCATTTGGGGATAAAAGAGGAACATCTTATCTTACTTCCCCCTATATTCTTAATCACATTAGAACACACATACATAAATTACAATTAAATGTAAAGGTTAAGGAAATACAACACATTCACACACCTAATCAATTTTCCCCCTTTACAGAATATCATAGCTTCATTGTTAGATTTACTTCTACTAATTGCAAGCATTATCTATTTCAATTATTGATTTCAAGGTTAATTCCTAAATCTGGGTTTGACTAAGGCAAACCCCTCCCCCAACAAACAAACCCATTTTTCTTGCAGGTACATGTTCGTAACAGTAGATCATGATGGAGATTCAAATACCCTTTTCGACAAACTTTCGGGATCCGAAAATAGAATTTCAGTCTGAGACTTTTTAGGTCAATTGTGACCTAGGGTGCAATTAGAAATACTGGCAAATGGTGACGTTGACTTGAGGGTGCAAATTAGAACTATCTGAGAATGGAAAAATATTTTTGGGTTTTGTCCGTCTCTGCGTTTCTATTTTAGACTTGGTCTTGGATTTTCCAGAAACTCAACACAGGCTTCAGAAAACAACATTCTTTGATCTGTAATATTTCAAGGTTAGTGCATTTCTCCTATTCAATTCAATTAAGGTTTTAAATCTATCTAAATCTATTCTACATTCAAATTAATCAATCAATCCTGGGTACTTAAGACCTTCCTTCCTTATTATTGCTTCTAAATGATTGATTCATTTATGCATTGATCCTTTTGGGTTAATCAACTTGGATCTTTCATTTTCATTTTCAAGGATAGAAGGAGATCTTATTTACCCCCATAACAATAATAAACACATAATATATTCAAATGTATGGGATTTCATGTCAAATAAACACCTCAAAACCTAATTCATCCATTTTATCCTTTACAGTAGAGAAGACAAAATCCTTGCCCCACAACTTATACGCATACATTCACCTCACACAACAGTGTCACCCCCAAGAGGGCGCCCATGTTTTTGGCATTTCCAAGGACTCAATAGTATATGTTAAAAGGTCACCCTTGAATCAAGGGCCAATGTCATATACCACCTTCAAACGTCCAGGTTTATGCCTATGGTGAGAATCTATGGGAGAGAATTTTCCCTCTCCTTGCCCAAAGATTATGTCTCCTTTTGGAGGTGAACCGGGTAAGTATCTAACTACAATGTGTTTAGTAGGATTCTATTCATATTAACCTTTAGTGGCCTCACAAGCGAGGTTGACACATATAGCCACACTGACACTTGAAAGTGTACACCCTTGGCAAGCAAGGCTGGGAGCGGCACTGCTTAGTACAACAGATAGGGCTTCCTTGAGATGTTCGCCATCAAGTATCACAAGGAAGAGAATTAATAAGGCTTTGGAGTCTTTCACTCAACAAAGCTACTTTATTAGAGTGGGGTGAAATCACTGATGAAAGGTGTGTACCCACTTGGGTCATTCCCAGAGGTTCAACTTCCGACAGGCCTGCTAAAGATTTTGTTGTTTATGTTGCTTCTAGGTTTCTGATTCTCTCAAAGAGAGAAGATCATACTCCCCTCACTAATGGACATGATAATTGAATCATTACCTTTCCTTGTTCCCCAAAGAGTCAATGCCATAGTAGCATCTAGGTCTCAGATTCATTCATGGACATCACTTCCATGTAATGAAGAGCCTATTACCCTATTCTACTATCGAGACGCTCGAGAGATTATTAACAAGGCCCTATTTAAACTATGTGAAGAAAGCATGAAAGAAAATATAATGTTTGAGTAAGTTTCCAAAAGTGCTTTGACAAGTGTTCTACAATCAAACCATTAGCAAGTTTGCATAGTTATAAAAGGAATCTTCATCATTTCGTCCTACAGACCACATGTTAAGTTGTTTTAAAAATAAAAAACTAGAAAGACACAGTCAACAACAAACATAAATCATTAGTGTTCAGAGAACAAAATGAAAAATCTACAAATTTTAAACCTCCTACTGTCAAAGTTTGCATGAAGAAATGCCAGAAGCGGCGCTAAGGAACACTCAGTCTCATGCGAAGTATTGTAAAACTTCACACGGATATGTGGGAAATTTCGCGCGAAACTTCACTGCAGAATCGTACGGACAGAAAATAGATTGATAAAAAAAATGTAGAATGAGGCCAGAAATTGATTTTCTGCCCCACGGTGGGTGCCAGAAATGTGATAGCTAAATGTGGCCTTATTTTTTAGCCATACACTTCAACATAGTCATTACTCACCAGTCACATACAAGAATGGATATGAAATTATCCATCTTGCATGTCTGTATGATTCGACTTGTTGCCTCCTATCTATTTGGGGTTTTGGAATAAGCTCTCAGAATTGAGAGTCCAACAACCTAGAACATTTCTAGAACAGAGGATTTAAGAAAATATGCAATGCAAAAGTAATCTAGAGAGCTTAGTTTACTCTAGAAATTGAATGTGCAATATTACTCTAGGAATGATATGCAATATTAATCTAGATTAACCTACAAATGATTATGAAGTTAATCTAGAAATGAGATATTAAGCTAAGATTGCTTGAAATGAATTTAACTATGCAAGTTTAATCTAAATGATATTAAACTATAGCAACAATCCTAAAATCAAAGTATTCAATTAGAAAACTAGTGAATTCGAAAATCACAAATTGCAAGACTAGTTTGAATGAGAGCTGAGAGAGTTCTTTTATAGACCTAGAGTTCGTTCAAAATAGAAAGTTTCCTTCGAGAGAAATAGTTAACATATTGAGAATCAGTTCAAAATAGAAAGTTTCTTTTGACATAAACAATCAACTATTGTCTTTTTGAGCGAGTGAGGCAGTTAACTGTTTTGTTTCTCTTTTCAATCAAAGTTAACAAGTTTCTATTTCTGAACTGGAGAGAATATTTAATTAAATAAATAGAATATGACCTCATAAATGTATTTTCTCAATTATTTTCTCAATTAAGTTCAATTATTGAAATGAGGGTATTTATTTAATAATTAAATATTATTTAATTCCTTTTTATGTGTTTTAGCTAAAAGGGGTGAATTTAATTTAATTAAAGTGTTAGGACTTTATAATTAAATTAATTTGATCATTAGGTTTATTTAGCCAATTATGATTGATATTTAAGAATTAAATACAATGTATGATTAACACAGATTTAGGGTTTTCTACATTTGACACTTAGGTCGAGTAGAGTCAGTCAAAACTCAGAATTGCCTAGTACAATAAAACTTTGATGATTAAGAAGAATGATAAATACAACAAAATTGGTTAGGGTTGCAAGATGCCAATTTTGGGGTGTTACATGTTGCACCTTGGGCCCCTGCACCACTCTACTAATCTCATTATTGCAAATATATATTTATAGGTTAGAGTTGGTATTGGTGGCATTGTCCCTTCGCTACCAAAGGCTTATGTTAGGACACCTGATCATAGTAGGCGACCGAGAGGCTAGGTACAGATGTTTGTATTCAGTTATAATTTATAGTTAAATTAGTTTTTGAATTATGAATTATACATATATATACAAATCATATAAACTAAGCAATCTAACTTGGGATTGAACTCATTTTTGATGCGGGATCAATCAAAGCCAAAAAGTTATTCAAAGAGGCTAGATTTTGATGATCCCCCTACGACATAGGATGTAGTTTTAGTTGTGTTCATTTAGAGATGCCACTTGGCTCATTTTGAGATGGCATATATGCCACATTGTACACCTTGAAATATTGATTTTGTAGAAATTTTGAAATGGCATGTGCCATATTTGTATATGGAGATAGTTTTGATACTTTCTATAAATAGAACATTTTCATTTTTATTTTATATTTGTGTCATATTTTGTATACACATTTATTATTCATGTTTATGGAATTGAATGGTGAAGTTATATCTTGACTATGATTATGATTGTTATATCTTGAAGTTATATTTTGAAGTTATATTTGATTATCATTATGATTTAAAATATATCTTGTTGAATTTATATGTCAATTTATTTGAATTTGTTATAATAGATGTAATAAATTACCGAGATCACTCAAATTCTCCTTTTTTGTAACAATACCCAAATCCTTCCTTCAATAGTACATCAACTTCTAGACTGTTTTTGGTTGTTTTCTCCAAAAAGTTCAACAGTGACTATTTTTGGTTGTTTTCTCCAAAACTTTCCAAAAGAATTCCAAAACTAATAAGTGTTTTAGATACCCTTTATCAAGTTATAAAACATATGTCAAACTCAACCCACATTGTTTTGTAACATCATGCTCAAAATTTGTTGTCCTCAGTCACACACCTTGGGGACACTTGGGTCGAGCATGGTCGGGAGTGTTCCAGTGACTCTATGGGTGGAACAGGGTTGTCACTGGCATTTACTTGGCCAAATGAAGCTGATGGAGCAGACAGTTTGATGCCAGGATGGATGGTTCGAAAGATACACTATGGAGCTACTTTCAACTAACCATCACTGTATGTTTTGGTATCGACTGAGATTGCCTTGCCAAATTCAAACAAAGTCAAATCACCCAAAACTGAGAGAGATTGTTGTAGAAATCAGCAACACGATCTTGTAGCCCTTGACGGTTTGTCAATACCTCTCACAAGGTTTGAGATACGAGCCTTGGAAGATCGCTACCCAATCGTGCTTAGTGCACCTTGGGGACACTTGGGTCGAGCGTGGTCACGAGATTTCTAGTGACTCCGTGGGTGGAATGGGTTTTTCACTGGCATTTACCTGACCAAGCAGAGCCGATGGATTAGACAATTCGATTCCAGGTCAAATATTGTGAAAGATACACTATGGAGCTACTTTCAACTGACCCTCACTGCAAGTTTTGGCATCGACTGAGATTGCCTTGCCAAATGCAAATGAAGTCAAATCACCCAAAATCGAGAGAGGTTGTTGTAGAAATCGACAACACAATTCTGTAGCCCCTAACATTTTGTTGATACCTCTTACGAGGTCCGAGATACAAGCCTTAAAAGATTGTTGCCTAATCGTGCTTAGTGCACCTTGGGGACACTTGGGTCGAGTGTGGTTGCAAGCATTCCAATGACTCTATGGGTGGAATGGGTTTGTCACTAGAGTTTACTTGGCCAACCAAAGCTGATGGAGTAGATGGTTTGGTGCCAGAATAGACAGTTTGAAAGATACACTACAGAGCTACTTTCAACTGACCCTCATTGCAAGTTTTGGCATTGACTGAGATTGCCTTTCCAAATGAAAACAAAGTTGAATCACCCAAAATTGAGAGAGTTTGTTGTAGACCTTGACAATACGGTCTTGTAGCCCCTGATGGTTTGTCGATACCTCTCACAAAGTCAGAGATACAAGCCTTGGAAGATCGTTGCCCAATCGTGCTTAGTACACCTTGGGGACACTTGGGTTGAGTGTGGTCACGAGTGTTCTAGTGACTCTGTGGGTGGAATGGGTTTGTCACTAGTGTTTACTTGGCCAACCAGAGCTGATGTAATAGATTATTTGATGCCAAGATGGATAGTTTGAAAGATACACTACGGAGCTACTTTCAACTGACCCTCACTGCAAGTTTTGGTATCGACTGAGATTGCCTTGCCAAATGAAAATGAATTCAAATCACCCAAAACTGGGAGAGGTTGTTGTATAAACTAGCAACATAATCTTGTATCCCCTGAAATTTTGTTAATACCTCTCGTGAGGTCCGAGATACGAGCCTTGGAATATCGCTGCCTAATCATGCTTAGTGCACCTTGGGGACACTTGGGTCGAGCGTAGTTGTGAGCGTTCCAGTGACTCCGTGGGTGGAATAGGGTTGTCACTAGAATCTACCTAGCCATTTGGAGCTGATGGAGCAGACAATTTGATGTCAGGATGGACAGTTTGAAATATACACTATGGAGCTACTTTCAACTGACCCTCACTGCAAGTTTTGGCATCGACTGAGATTGTCTTTCCAAATGCAAACAAAGTTGAATCACTCAAAATAGAGAGAGGGTGTTGTAGACCTCATAAAAACAATCCCATATCCGCTGACAGTTTGTTGATACCTATCACGAGGTCCGAGATTCAAGCCTTGGAAGATCGTTGCCCAATTGTGCTTAGTGCACTTTGGGGACACTTGGGTCGAGAATGGTCGCGAGTATTCTAGTGACTCTGTGGGTAGAATGAGGTTGTCAATAGCATTTAACTGACCAATCAGAGCCGATGGAGTAGATGGTTCGATGCCAGGATAGACAGTTTGAAGATACACTATGAAGCTACTTTCAACTGACCCTCACTGCAAGTTTGGGCATCGACTAAGATTGCCTTGACAAATGAAAATGAAGTTAAATTTATCAAAATTGATAGAGGTTGTTGTAGAAATCAGCAACAAGATCCCGTAGGCCCTGACGGTTTGTCAATACCTCTCACGAGGTTTGAGATATGAGCCTTGGAAGATCATTGCCCAATCGTACTTAGTGCAACTTGGGGACAGTTGGGTCGAGCATGGTCGTGAGTGTTCCAATGACTCCGTGGGTAGAATGAGGTTGTTGCTAGTGTTTACCCAGCCAATTGAAGCTGATGGACTAGATGATTTGATGCTAGGATAGACGGTTTGAAAGATACACTACGAAGCTACTTTCAACTGACCCTCACTGTAAGTTTTGGCATCGACTGAGATTGCCTTGACAAATGCAAACAAAGTCAAATCACCCAAAACTGAGATAGGTTTTTGTAGACCTCAGAAAAAAATCCCATAGCCTCTGATGGTTTATCGATACCTCTCACGAGGTCCGAGATACAAGCCTTGGAGGATCGTTGTCCAATCGTGCTGAGTGCACCATGGGGACACTTGAGACGAGCATAGTCAGGAGCGTTCTAGTAAATCTGTGGGCAGAATGGGGTTTTCATTAGCATTTGTCCAGCCAACTAGAGCCGATGGAGCAGATGCTTTGATGCTAGGATGGACGGTTTGAAAGATACACTACGGAGCTACTTTCAACTAACCCTCACTGCACAGTAAATCATTTACATCCATCATGTATGTATCCATCTACACTTATGATGTAGAGGCTTGGAGAACTCCACAAATTGGAAAACAAGACTCCACACCTTTGTAAAACAATCCTAAGGTCTCACCATGTACCCAAGGGATTCCACTTGCTCCAAGATGTCAAATGAATTTGAAATGACACAAGGCTAACCACAAGACTTCCTAGGGTCCCAACAAACTCCAAACAACTTATCTTGACAGGTTACAAGTGTATAATCTATGAATTTCAAAGACCAGTTAGCACCTATTGATGAAATCTGATTCAAATTAACTTTCAAAGCATCAAAGATTGTTTGAAATGATGAAAATAATATCCTTAAAGAATTAGAAACAACAATCAAACTTGTGGGGATTCAAACCATGCAAATGACAAAAGTAAATAATTAAAAATTATGAGTTTTCATTACCTATTTCTGAGAAAATATATACTTAGATCCCTTGTTGTCACTATTGGCCACCCATACATGATTTTGGTCCTAAGTCCTTATCAAAACTTCTAGGACTTTTAACTTTTAAATCAAATTGATTGTTACAAATTACCATTATAGGCTTCAAAAGATCTCAATTAACCATTAAGGATTATTTTGTCCTTCTATCTATGATTGGATCCTTGGTGACCCTAGGTGTCTTCATAGGTGCTCCTGTAAAAGTTACAATCCACATTAAAAGCCAAGTTTATTGACTCAAAATAGAATCTAAGAAAGGTGAAAGTAATGTATTGAATTTAAGCTTACCAAACTTAGAAAACCTTGCATTGAGTTAACTTATTACCTAGTCAAGTGTTCCTGAAGGTTCATCTCTTTGATTTAGGGTCTCCAATAGTGCTTCATGATCAGTAGTACTAATAGTCCAAATCTCTTTTGTCTTTGGTTTTCCTTGATGCTTTGACAACTTGACATTTGTTTCTATAACAAGGTGTAAATACATGAGAATAGTTTTGTGCTTCTCATAGTCTTTAAATGTAGGAATTCCATTCTTTCTAATCATGTATGTTCACAACATGTTCCCACAACAACAACTGGACCAATAGGATATGTGAACCCATCACCATCTATCATCGGTCGTACCAGCTTCTATTTACCTTGTACACAATGTGCTAACCAATAATCTGACCTCTCATCATTCCCCTATGATGAAACCAATGCAAAAACATCTCCTGGATGCATAAGATCTGAAAGATGGTCATGCTCAACTGAAGTGTCCATGTCATCATTTCTTATAGAGAGTGTCAAAGATAAAGGAGTTAGATACTGTGGAACCCATGTATCTACCCACTCACTTGATTCACAATGATCCCAATCATACTAAAAATACATGGGGCAAAAACAAGCCAACTCTCGTGTCCAAATGGTCCATGTACTACTATTGGAGCTTCGAAATGAATGCATTTTTGAAGAGTCTTTCACTTTTTGACAATATAATCTATCTCCTATAGTTCCTTCCTCAACCAACCAAAACAATCTACACACTATAGAATCAAGAGTCCCCCCTGTGACAATGCTAAAGTACACCAATCAACAATAGAATGAGCATCAAGAAGTACAACACCTGAAATCCTCAATTCCTCCTTAACTAGAGCTCTCTTCACACACGCACCTACTCCATAATGCTCCCCTTTCCCATCCCCTAACTCAAAAAAACTCCAAATATGAGGTACACCTCTCTCCACATGCATTCTACACAACCAATAAAACATTCTGGCATTCTTAAATTGACTGGTACAATTATTTGACCAAATGAGATGCCTATCCATAGCAATATCATTTTCCTACAAGAAGTCAAAATAGTTCTAGAATGTTTTTTGGACAAACTCATGAGAGTGAGACCTATCATCGCTCATATAAAAATGGTACTCTCTGATTATCTCTCGCTCATCTTTTGTACTATCAGGGGAATGTCTATATGTGATGTGTACAAAAATAGCAACCTGAATGGAGTTGTAATATTGAGCTTTAGTCTTGTTTTGGGGCTGCAATGTATAGTTCTCCACAAAGTTTACAACAGATATAATAGTTCCAATGGGGAAAGTGTCCTTACACATCCTGAATGGTTGATCCAACCATTGAGACCTGTGACTATGCCTTGCATACTTGTAAAAAAGATTTGTCTTGAAATCTAAAATAAAATTAGCAACATTGTATTCTTTTGCAACTAACTCACATCTAGAGCCTTCACCTCCACTCTTCAATGTATATTTCACTGTTTCATATACCTTTTTTTGGATGATTTTATTTCCAAAATAGTGTTCCAAACCCTCATGAAAACATGTCCTAAACTAGGACAAGCCACCTCATTCTGAGCACTTGGCATTTAAGCAATCTTTTTTATAAAATAAACAACCATCATCTCTACGACATAAAAATTGATCAAGCAAGTCTCTTGATGATTTGGGAAGACCAATTGCACCAAAATACTCTAGCATTTTGTTAGTATGCAAATTAGAACGAATGGACCATCATAGTTCATGATGCATTGAAAACTCAACATGATATTTACAACAACATGTATTCTGAATCTTAAGGGGTACACAATAAAATGGCTTCACGGATTCAAAAGACCTTTGTGATATTTTTAATGTTGGATG
>MU223453.1:1998699-2010906 GCA_018584345.1 Thuja plicata | reverse complement strand
TCTACATTTTCATTCCCCAAGTCTACATTTTCATTCTCCATCTCTACATTTTCATCTTCACTCCATACATTGTTATTCACAAAATTAATTTTCATATTATTTTCAAATTCAACATCCTCTTCACTTGAAACTACATTGACAAGGTCACCTTGATTGATGTTTAACATACCTTTTCTCTTTCTTCAGTGATTTTCCCTATTTTTTTCCCTATATGCTTGAATTTCTTCATCCATCACCTTCCTCTTCCATTTATACTTTTGACAACTATTTCTTCCCATCATGAGACCATAAGTTGACGAAAAACAACTTAAATTAACTAACTTTCAAAAAATGGGCCCCAAATCACTTTTATTTTTTCTGCAACACTTCTGAAACCCGTGAAAACGTCTGAAATTCCTGAACCGCCTCACAATAGGTGCTTAGTAATCATGTCCAAATCCTCTCTTAAGAATAGTTTATTCATTCTAAGGATTACTTCTCACACCATGAGGTGCATTTAGTTTGTCAACCCAGGGATGTATACTTGAAATGGTATGACACAATATGTGCACTAAGTCCTTTAAAGAGTCATTCTACCTATGCTGCAAGAAGGTAAAATTCATGAAAGGAATCTACACTAGAGCTGCAAGAAAGGAAACACACTTACTTCTTACTGAAATGAATGCTACAAATTGTAAACTCTACTTAAGCCTATTCTTTCAACCTAGAGCATTCACCATAACTATCCTTGCAGGTGCTGCAGGAGCATTCACAAAGCACAATGCCGTAGGAAGAAACTGTAATCTTCTATCTAAAATGTTGGGAATGTTGAAAGTAAGTCTACTCTACTCTATTCTAATCCACCTCCCAAGTGGCCCCCCTTGGTCGGCTTCTTCTAATCTACTAACATAGAAGGTAAACCAAAAGTCACTTCATTATATTTCAAGCACTGATTACATAAGAATGATACATAAAACTAGAAATGAACTTGTTGTGCAAGATGCAACAAACAATGTATTCCAAAAACTTCTAAACTTAAAAACTAACAATCAAATCCCTATAAATAGAGGATCAACACTTTATTCTAAAATAGAAAAGAAAAGATCTAACTAAAATCATGCTAGAGAAGAAAAGGGAAAGGTAACAGCCCACGACATATGCAATGAAGTCTGGGCGACCAAGTCAACACAATGATGAGCACAGAGGGAATATAAAAATGCTACATTCCTGCATTTTTGGATAAGTGGCTCCTCTTTTGTAGTATCTGTGTCTTTTGGTTCCATGATGGTTACCCATTCCAAGTGGAATTCAACGTCCTCTTTTAAATTTTGTCGACCACTCTCAAGCTGCTCCTACTTACTGGCTGGTTAGTTATCACGCATAAATATTCATACAAGTAAACTTAATCAAATTGATCCAAATATTAGAACACATATTCTGATTGGTATATGAAATACTGCAATATATATAATATTGGAAAAACATGACATAACTATCTACCCATGAGTTTGACGGTTCTAACTGTACTTTAACACAAGTTCAACTGATTATAAGTCCACAAATATTTTGGTAATACTTAAAAATAGAGTATTAAGATCAATATAATAGGGAAAGTAAATGGTCTCATCATCTACCCCCTGGTAAGTTAAATGCTTGTCCTTAAGCATTGCATCTTCTTGTAGTTACTCAAAAATCACCAACCTCTGTCCTTCATTGCCTCTGGCTCTTGAAAGTGTAATAGAATCCCCTTGTCTTCTCCTAGACATCCACTCTGTGATCCTCCTCTAGCCGGTCAAGCCTTTCAACATTGATGTCATACAGGGTCTAAAGGAGAATGGGTGGCTGCATGGTGAGTGGACACCAGAGTTCTTGTCTAATTTTCTACCCAGCTGCATGTATTTCGGTGCTCGGTGAATGGCTGCTTGGAGGTTGATAGGGTTGTGTGGCTCTGACTTCTTAAATGCTTCGGGTAATCTACTCCACCTACTTCTGGCACCAGCTAGGGCTCTCTAAAAGATGAAGTAAGACATGTCATCATACTCTGCATAGACCTCTGTTCTAATCCCAAAAATTTTCTCCCTTGTTTCCTCTTTGATTTTTCCATAGATCAGATTGAGCCAATCTCTAAGGAGCACATCTGGTTTGCTTCTCTCTACCCTCAATGGAAATGGTTCTATTTTCTCCTATTCCCTGTAATTTTCCAGCTATCTATTATAATTGGCCTCATTGTGCATCCAGGACATTAATGCCCCCAGGTGTACATCCCCTATGTAAAGTAGAGGGTTCCACTCAGTTTCTGCTGGAATAATGAAGTTATGTATATACAGTTCCCAAAGTAAGTTCTGCTACCATGAGGGAAGGGTCTGGTATAGGCCATAAAATTCTTGAGTTGTTTTAAACTCAGAGTCTATGTCTCTAATGGTCATCATTAATTGGAATTAGAGGAACTATTCTTTAAAACATATGACATTAACCCTAGGTGGTGGCCTACAAGCAATTATTTGATCAGCCAACTTAAGGGCATGATCCATCTTTTGTTTTTGTCTTGCCAATTGCTCTTTTAAATCTACAATCTCCTCCCCTTGCTCTATTATTACCTTCTTCATTTTCTTTTTTTACTCTCCCCATAAGATTGTTCTCAAAACATACTTATTATGTAATTCAAAGAGAAGCGTTTGCAAGGTGATTGGGCCACAATCTTCTGCCTGGTTATTTTGCCTCCTTTGTTCCTTCCATGACTGTTCTAAAAAACTTGTTAACTAGGTTATTTTATAGGGAACTAGGGCAGTCTCTGAGTAGGCTGACTGATGAATTATCAAGGCATCCTCCTCATTGTTATCTGAGATATCCTGATGAATTTCTTGGGGGTTATTTTGGTATACATCAGGTTCAAGTTCACATGTCTCTTTTGAATTTTGAGAAATGTCTGGAATTTTAGACTGATTTAGGGAATCATCCGAAATAATTTGTACATGAGGCTCTTCATTAGATTGCTTGGGGGAAATAGATTGGCTTTCTGAGGATACTCTAGGGATCTGTCCTCTCATTCTAGGGCTTCTTCACACAGGTTTTTTTTTCAATCTCCATAGCCTTTTTCTTAATAACCTTCTTTGGTTTCTTTGTTGCAGGAGTAACTACTACAAGAACCAACTTTCTTTTCTTCCCCTTTGAGGCTGTAGGGTTTTGTGGCTTGGTTGCAGGAACATAAGTTTCTCCCTCTAATTTTTGTTTCCTTTTTTTTGGCAGAAGTAGGTACATTTCTCATATGAGCAGGCAAAGGCATACTTTCTTGTAGATTTTTAGTTTCTATCCCCTGGGTGTCTTGCTCAATAGCTGGGCCAATAGGTATTGCATTATCATGGCTAGATTGCACACTAGGGTTAATCTGAGGTTGCAGGGTTTTATGCTAGACAAATTTTGACCATGCCAAAGGAGAGACATCCCTAAGAGATTTCTCTATTAGCAATTTGATTAGGGCATGGTGGGTGACATAATTGACATTTCCTTTCTAGATTTCCTCAGCATTGATGCATAACATATTATACAAGAAATTAGGAACATTCATTGGAAGATTATGCCTTACGTAACTAAGTAATTTAAAGTGATGTTTGTGCAAATTAGAAAATCTTCCTTCACATGTAAAATACCTGATAATATGCATGGCCAACTCATTATATGGCGGAGGGATAAACATTTTTTGCACCCTTGCTTGGTAATCTCCAGATGAGGGTCAGTCAATAGGGTAAACTGATCTGGCATCGTGCACATTGGGGTAGTGCTCCCCAACCATTGGTAACCCGGTCAATTTTTCTATCCATTCTTTTATGGTTACCACTGTCAATCCCCATACAGTTGTTTTCCCTTTCTCAAATGTATTTGCAAATTCAGCTGCTGCATCTTCATCAAACTCTGTTAACTTCAAGAAATATCCTAACCAACCACATGCATTAAACCTCCTCACTGCTTCAACATCTAAAATTAAAACACCATGTACTACCGGCTCATGTCTCTGCAACTGCCCTCCCATCTGTGCTTGCCAATTTTTCAATTTGTCTTCTCTGTAGTCGATAAATGCCTTATTCCTTCTTGAGTTTAAGACTACTCATTTTTAAACTATGGAATTTCTTCTGAATTCCTCTATTATTCTTAACATGAACAATGGTGATTTGTTTTAACAAGAGAAATTATAGCTCTTACTGTGAGTTGCCACATAATTTAATTATAAGTCACATCAAGTCTGACAATCAGAGATAATTTGGGAATAAAGGTACGACAATTGTGCGATATAGCAACGAGATTTTAATGAGACAAGGGCAAAGTACAGATTTGAGGTGATGTTAAATCTTTTAGGAGTAAATCGAAATGACATTTTAGGAATTAATACACTTCCCTTCCCCCTATGAAATATTGACAAGTGTCCTCACTTGACATACTTGGCAGGAGGTATGGAACTGGCTTAATGCCACAATGATACATTTATTGTAGTACTAGATATAATCATCAAAATCTATGTGCTAAAAATGGAAAAAATTTGAAAATCTTATACCTTTCATTCGATCATTGCACATGCCAGAAAAGGTGGCAAGAGTGGAACAATGGTGGTGGCCGCTTGCGTCAGTGTACTTGGCTCTTATTTGAAGCAAAGAAAGGGAAAATGGTGATGACATGGAAGGTGGGTGGGTGGAAGATAAACAAATGAGATGATTTGGAAGGAAGAATTTAGAAAGTGAGTGGAGAAGTGAACTTCGTGTAAACATGAATTTTTCATTATGGACATGCTCGAAGGAATTCTATTGAAGAGCTGCAGGAATAATGTTTGTACCCTCTGCTACGGGAAGTGTTACCTGTTGCTCTTTTGAAACTTGTTGTCAAAATTGTTGCAGGAATTCTTCTTTTGTTTGAGGCTGGTGATACAACTTTAGCTGATGTCCATTGACTAATAGCTTGAAGTGTACTGGGTCAATGGTGGTCAACTAGATGATGCCATTGGTGAAGAAATGGTTTATTTCATATTTCCCCAACCATCTTGTTTGCAGCTTGTCTGGTATTTCTTTGAATCCGGAATCATACAGTAGTGCCCAATCGCCAACTTGAAACTGCTTTCTCTTAATATGTGAGTTGTGCCTCTTTTTCCTTTACTTCTGGACCATTTTAGTGTGCTCGAGGGAAGATTTGCACATTTCATCCAAGGAATTGAGATGCATCAATCGCTCTTTCTATGCTACAGGAAGATCAATATTTAAGTCCAGTGCTGTGCGCAAAGTTTTGTGTTCAAATTCAATGGGTAGCATTGCTTCTTTTCCATATAACATTTCAAATAGAGTGAACCCTGTGGTGGTTTTCCAAGTTGTTCTATACACCCAGACAACTTCTGATAGTCTACTACTCCAATCTCGGTGGTGCAAATGAACTATTTTTGTTAAGATAGATTCAATTTCCTAATTTATAACTTTGGCTTGTCCATTGGCCTGAGGATGATAGGGGCTTGAATTCTGATGTCTGACGTTATATTCCTTCATGAGATGTGTTATCATATTGGAAGTGAATTGAGTGCCTTGATTAGTAACAAGTTCCCTTGATACTCCATATCAAGTGAAAATTTCATCATACAAAAATTCTGCAACCTTATGATCCTTGGCATGCTTCATAGCTTTTACTTTGACCCATTTGGTCAGATAATCAGTGAACACCAGGATGTAAGACTTCCCATTGGATGGAGGGTCTATTGGACCAATGAATTCCATGCCCCATTTGTCAAATAGTGTTACCACCACATGTGGATTGAGGGGAATTTCATCTGATCTTGTTGGTTGGCCCATTCTCTGACATTTGTCACATCTCATGTAATTGGCTGCATCCTTGTGAAGTGTAGGCCAGTAGTATCTAGCTGTTAAAATATTTAGGGCTGTCCTTTTTGCTGCAAAGTGTCCCCCACATGGCTCATTATGACATGCATAGAGAATGTCATATGTCTCATCTTCTCGCACACATCTCTGCATTACTTGGTCAGGTCCAGTGTAAAATAATATGTTATCAATCCAAGAGAAGTGGAAGCTTTTATCTACAAGCAGTATCCTATCCTTATAAGAGAAATGTGTTGGCATTTTGTTAGCTGCAAGGTAATTAGCTATATCAGCATACCACAAACTTGGACAACAATATGAAATAAATGCTCATCCAGAAATTCATCATCTATCAGAGTAGTATCTTCTTCAGTGTGGTGGATTCTGGATAGATAATCAGCTACCACATTTGCCTTCCCAGGCTTGTCAATGATGGTAATGTCAAATTCTCACAAAAGAAGAAGCCATCTTGCTAACCTGCCTATGATGGCAGGTTTGTTTATGAGATATTTAATTGTTGCATGGTCAGTATGAACAATGATGGGATAACCAGTTATATAATGATGAAATTTGTTCAGAGCATAAACTACTGCTAGTAATTCTTTCTCAGTCACTACATAGTTTAACTCTGGTCCATGGAGGCTCTTGCTAATGTAGTAAATTGCATTCTCTAGGTTACTAGACTTTTGTCCTAGGACAACACCTATTGCATAGTCTGAAGCATCTGTATGAATGTGAAATGGAAAAGACTAGTCAGGGAGCCTAAGTATTGGTGCAGTTGTCAACATTGACTTGAGCTGCAGGAAGAATTCATCACATTCCTTTATCCAAGCAAATTCGGCCTCTTTGGTAAGCAAAGTATACAAAGGACTAGCTATTTGACTAAATTTTTTGGATAAACCTCCTATAGTAGCCAACATGTCCTAGGAAAGATATAACATACTTTTTCTTTGTAGGGATAGGTAGTGTGAGAATTACCTCTATTTTTGCAGAGTCTACCTGGATTCTAGCTTCAAAGATAAAATGTCCCAGCACCACGCCTTCCTACATCATCATAAAGCATTTCTCACTGTTGAGAGATAGGTTGTGTTCTTGACATATGATTAGTACTTTTTCTAAGTTCTTCAGGGCTTCCTCAAAGGTGACACCAAATGTAGTGAAGTCATCCATGTATATTTCCATACAATCATGTGATATGTCAGCAAAAATATTGATTACAGCTCACTGGAAAGTAGCTGGTGCATTGCATAAGCCAAATAGTAATACAAAATAAGCATATGTTCCCCAGGGGCATGTGAATGTGGTCTTCTTCTGATCTTCTAGAGCAATGATGATCTGATTGTAACCACTGTATCCATCCAGAAAGGAGAAGTACTTCTTACTAGCCAAAGTGTCCAGGACTTGATCAATAAATGGCAAAGGAAAATGATCCTTCTTGGTGGCATTATTCGATTCCCTGTAATCCACACATATTCACCATTTTCCTCCCTTCTTAGGTATAATGACCAAAGGTGATACCCACTTTCTATCAGAGATTGGATAGATGAAACCAACATCTAGCAACTTTTGCAATTCATTTTTGACTATTTCTCGCAAGGATGGGTTTATCCTTCTTTGAGGCTGACAGAGTGGTAGGCTACCATCATTAATGTAGATCCTATGGGTGAAGAGTTTAGGGTTCAGACCTAGCATATATTTATAATACCAAGCAAAGGCTTTCTCATGCTTATGCAAGAGTTTGGTTAACAATGCCGGTTGTGGTGGTGGCAACTTGTTTTTTACATGGAGATTGTGACCAGGGGAAAGTTTCACAGTGGGTGTTAGCTCTACCATTGACACTTCAGGTACTGGGCTTGTAGCTACTTCACATGGTAGTAATTGACTAATTATCTTAGGGCTTGCTGGAAAGACATAGTCCTCATAGGTACATAGCTGTAAAAAAAATTTTTTAGAAACATCCTTCGCTACTACACACTCATTGGTAAGAACCCTCTGTATTACATCATCTTCCTCTTGCATTTTCAGAAAATATTGTCTATGCAACATCATGAGCTGGGAAACATATTTGAGATCTTCTTCCTCATTCCCTAAATCTTGCCAAATAGGATCTCCCAAGTTTGGCTGGGGTTGGGCAGGAGGATATAGTGCTAGCTTCTTTATTGCCTGACCATTTGAAATCATCATACTTCCTAATCTGCAACTAATTTTTGCATCAGTGGTGGCTAACCAAGGTCTCCCTAGGATGACTGGATAGCCAACAAAGTTTACTTTAGGTGATGAGATGAGAAAATTAGTAGGGTATTCCCATGAGTACAAGGTGACTACTATATCCTCTATAAGACCATCTGGAGTGACAGTTAAACTATCAGCAAGTTTTAACACTGTTGGAGTTGTTCTCAAGCCCTCTATACTTAGTCTATGCATTGTATCTTTGGTCATTACATTTATGGCTAGTCCCAAATCCCCTAAAGCATTTTTCTTAGAGTGTCCATATATTATCAAATCAACTACTAGGCTTCCAGGGTCTGAATACTTGGGTATAACTACCTTGCCCAACATGATATCTGCAAGTTTCCCTATGACATGAACTGTTTGAGAGTCCTTCTTCTTCCTTCTGGGATTTTTAAGGCATGCTTCCTTAATATATTTTCCATAGATAGGAACATGTTTGATAGCTTGGAACAAAGGGATTTGGATGTGCATGTTTTCCAGCTACTCAAGAATATCAAAAGACATTTCTTCTTGGGATATAGGTTGTTCTATGGTGAGCCTATGTGGAAAAGGAGGATCAACTGAGGTTTTAACATCAGTTTTGTTGGATTTATGAGTTGATTGGGTGGTATTTTGTAGTGTACCCTCTGGAAGAGGTGCTGATGCTATAGGAGTGTCTGCAACTTTTGTGATAATAGGATGTTCGGGTGCAGGCAGAGTGGTACCAGACCTCAAATGGATATCAAATATCTCTAGTGCATAGGCAGGGTACTGTTGAGTATCTGTGGTATACATTGGCTGTTGTTGTTTCTTGCTATTAGGATTAGGCTGCGAATGAGCAGGTAATTGGGTTGGCTTTAGATTAGGACTAATGGTTGTAGGAGGTGGCATTATTGCAGGAGGAGGCACTGGATGTGGTAACTGTGGAAAGGCAGGATTTTGGTTAGGCCACTATGGAGACCCCCTCCATTGGTTATTTTTCTGCCAATTCATTTGTGGTGGTTGCCATTAATTCTAAGGCTGAGGCCATTGTTCATTCTACTCGTTAGGCCACTGGTTATTTTGCTAGTTAGGCCATTGGTTATTACAGGCTGGCTGAGAGTACTGAGAAGGATTCTGACAACTTTGGTTTTGCCATCGATTATTGTAAGGATTTGAAAATTGTAATGGGTCCTGAGGCATAACTTGTCTTGAAGCCCATGGTCAATGTTGAGCAACGAAGAACACTTTCTCATCGTATCCTTCTATCTTCATTCACTTAGTAGGCAAATGTTGATTCTCTAGGTTTGCCACCAGCTTGCATCCGCAGTCTTTCTTTTATTTACGATAATGAGGACAGTACTCAGCTAACTGTGATTCAACATCTACATGTTTCTTCTTGGCAATCATGGTGTTGAGATGTGTAGCAACATCATTAATAATGTCTTGTTTGAAATCCGCAAGCAAGTTAGATATCTCCAGCTTGGAAACGCCTGAACTGATTCCTTTAATGACTGTGGACCGATACCCTCTGCCTTTCTTCATAGTTGATCTGGAATAATTGAGAAAAAATTTCTTGAGGTCATCCCAAGAAGATTGAGATATGTCCCCACCAACCATGAGGTCTAGTGCTTCTAGAAAACTATCATTTACTCCTCTTAAGAAGACTAGTTTCTGTGAATCCTCCGCCATCACATGTTGGGGATTCTTCTGCATTGTGTATAAGAAATGTGAAACATAGTCCTCCAAGGTTTCGTCCTCCTTTTGCGAAATTCAAAAAATTTCATCTCCCCTTGGGTCACTCCCCTTGCAATAATCTTTGTATTTATGTAGAAACAGAGTTTGCATCTCATCCCAGGTGCCTGCAGCATTTTATCCTAAGCCCATGAACCATCGTAAGGCTGACTCCTTTAGTGTTGATGGAAACAATTTGAGTTTGTGGGTATCAATGTTATAGTCAAATTTACAATAGAGGATGTCGAACTTGAAGAAAAAGGTATCAATATCTTTAGTTATCAGGCCATAAAAATTTGGAAGTGTGACAGTGGGTATATTTTCGAGATTAGCATTATTTATAAGGCTCGAAAGAGAAATGAGAAAGTAGGTTGTGCCATTACTGGAGGTATTGGGAACTGGAGTTGCTGCTGGAAAGGAATATTAGCTACAAGATTGTTAACAATAGGTGCATTTGGGTTGGAATTATCGAGAAATCTGGCCAAAATTTTAGCAAAAGGCCGAAGGCCACTTATATCAAAAGGCTCTGCTCCAGAGGAAGATGCTGCTGGAAACTCAGGACTTGCGTCAACAAAAGGTAACTCAACTTCTTCCACTGATTCATTCAAATTCACAGACTCTCCTGGAAGAAATATGTCATATTCATCTCTTCTTCTTCCTCTTCGATGCATGCAAATGAATTCTTCACACTGGTGAAGCAAATTTAAGACTGCAAACCACTATTTAAAAGCTAGCTAGAAATGAAAAAGATGACTCAAAATTTTTCTTAGCTTGACACCATCCCCGAGAATGGCACCAAAAATGAACCGCCTTACAATAGGTGCATAGGAATCATGCCCAAAGTCTCTCTTAGGAATATTTTATTCATTCTAAGGATTACTTCTCCCACCATGAGGTGCATTTAGTTTGTCAACCCAGGGACGTATACTTGAAATGGTACGGCACAGTATGTGTACTAAGTCCCTTAAAAAGTCATTCTACCTATGCTACAGGAAGGTAAAATACATGAAATGAATCTACACTAGAGCTGCAGGAAAGGAAACACACTTACTTCTTATTGAAATGAATGCTACAAATTGTAAACTCTACTTAAGCCTATTCTTTCAACCTAGAGCATTCATCATAACTATCCTTGCTGGTGCTGCAGGAGCATTCACAAAGTACAATGCTATAGGAAGAAACTGTAATCTTCTATCTAAAATGCTGGGAATGCTAAAATTAAATATACTCTACTCTATTCTAATCCACCTCCCAAGTCGGCCCCCTTGGTCAGCTTCTACTAATCTACTAACACAAAAGGCAAACCAAAAGTCACTTCATTATATTTCAAGAACTGAATACATAAGAACGATACATAAAATTGGAAATGAATTAGCTGTGCAAGATGCAACAAATAATGTATTCCAAAAATTTCTGAACTTACAAACTAATAGTCAAATCCCTATAAATAGAGGATCGACACTTTATTCTAAAACATAAAAGAAAAAATCTGACTGAAATCATGCTAGAGAAGAAAAGGGAAATGTAACAACCCAAGACATATGCAATGAAGTCTGGGAAACCAAGTCAACATGATGATGAGTGCAGAGGGAATATAGCAGCGCTACATTCCTGCATTTTTTGAATAATGGATCCTCTTTTGTAGTAGCCGTGTCTTCTAGTGCCATGATGGTTACCCGTCACAACTGGACTTCAATGTCCTCTTTTAAATGCTATCGACCACTCTCAAGCTACTCCTACTTCCTGGCAGGTTAGTTATCATGCATAAATATTCATACAAGTAAACTTAATCAAATTGATCCAAATATTAGAACACACATTCTGATTGCTGTATATAATACTGCAATATATATAATATTGGCAAAACATGACATAAATATCTACCCATGGGTTTGACGGTTCTAACTATAATTCAACACAAGTTCAACTGATCATAAGTCCACAAATGTTTTGGTAATACTTAAAAATAGAGTATTAAGATCAATATAATAGAGACAGTAAATGGTCTCATCAATTCCATGATTCTATGGTCTGTGGGGGCAGATAATATTTTGGTAAAAGTTACACTAGACTATAACGGGTACCCGATATTAGCGGGTACCCAAAAAAAGGTGGGACTAAATGAAATAATTCAACGTTTACATATAAAAGGAGGTTTAAAATGTATTTTATAAATATTTAAATTGTATTATATATAAATATCATATATATAACGTTTAAGTTGTATTATATATATATATATGTTTTAATATGTATTATATATATAATTATATATTAATATATATTTTATATTATAATATCCTATATATATTAATATATAAATTTAATAGATCATAATATTTAAATTGTATATAATATATTATATATATATTAATATATATTATATATAATTATATAGTAAAAAATATATATTAATATTATATATATATATTTATATATATTATATTATATAATATTGTAA